>JANHGN010000285.1:0-21662 GCA_024605025.1 Megaceryle maxima
CCCAGCCAACCTCCCCTGCAATGGTGCCAGGGATGGGGCAGCCACCACCTCTCTGGGCAGCCTGGGCCAGCCTCTCATCACCCTCAGTGTGAAAAATTTCTTCTTTCTCTCCAGTCTAAATCTCCCTCTTTTAGTTTAAAACCATCACTCCTTGTCCTGTCACAAGAGGTCCCGCTCAGAAGTTTGTTATCATCTTTCTGATGGGCCCCTTGAAGTCCTGAAAGCCCCCCAGAAGGTCTCCCTGGAGCCTTCTCTTCTTCAGACCGTGGAGTCCCTTTCCTCACAGGATGAATCTTCTTAGCTAGAAGCCTCTGTAAGTGTCTGTTTGTTCTCAGTATGTTTAATATAAAGCAGAATAATTCTGAATTCCCCTTCACTGTTGTGGTGGTGGAAGCGAAGTGCAGTGCGAGCCACCAGCAGACACTCAGGGTACTGAGACCAGAGCAGCTCCCTTGCTGCAGAAAGCCACTCAGCAGTCTTGGCACTCAGCAGCGCCTGCTTCCTGGCCCCTTCCCCGTATGGTCTCATTCCCGGAGTTCCTTTCTACACCCCTGTGTGCTTCTCCTCTGCTTCTTCCAGCCATCTGCTCAGCCCTTCACCTCAGAGCTGCCCTCCCCCAGTACGGGGCTCAGGTGGGGTTGCGTCTGCCATCCCCTCAGAGGACACAGGGGGTGGGCGTTCCTCTCCTTGACCGGATTCTGCCAACTCTGGATTTTAACTCATCTTTGTGGGGGGATCACCCCCAATTCTGTAACGCCAGCGTTGTTCTGTGTCTCAAAATGGTTTCCCTCCTCCGCAGAGTCCGTGCAGATGGCCAGCAGCACCGCCTTCCTGAAGTCGCTCCTTGAGTGAGGCGAGTGGTGGCCCCTTGGTCTGCTCTGTGCCTTCCCCGCAGGTAGCGTAACCACAACGCCGAGGTGCTTAATGGTAAACCACGAGCAGAGGGAGCCAGTTTGCAGGCCTGCAGTCAGAGCTTGACGGGAACACAGTTGTTACTCTGCACGTGGTTTATGGGGCTTTTTTAATTCTTCCTCCTTTGGCCGCTTGTCTTTTAAGGAAAAGCCCAGTTAGCGATGGAGCTTGTCTGTCATCGTGTATTAGCTGTGCATGACAAAACTGGTTGTTCATGTTTCATAAAGTCTCGTGAGACAAAGAAGGATCTAAAGATAGAATATCTGCAGATTATATCAAGTCCCTGGAGAGTGGGAGAACATCCCTCCTTTGGCAAGTTAAAAGTATTCTAATGGTCGTACCTGGGGTTTTACAAGGTGCGTAACCGAGTTAGTGCAGGGGTGAGCTCACACACAGGCATTATGCTTCTAATGAATGTTTTGTTTGTGTTGTAGCAAAAAAGAAGTAAAATGCTTTAAAACCCCGTTTGTCCACAAGCTAATGTCACCCTAACACTTATTAGCTGCTTATGCCAGAGGCTCTTTCTACTCCTTACTCCTTCCAAACCAGCTACCCCACCAAAGGCAGAGTAATTGAGAGACAGAAACCAGTGGCAGAAGAGCAGAGCTCACATCCTGATCAGCACCAATTTTTCTCCACTCCATGTAATTTCTGCATCCTCCAGAATGCAGAGTGACCACTCTGTGGGCCAATAACCCACTCATGCTGACAACTACAAGGCTTCAACTTGCAGTTAGCTACTACTACTAGTGGTTTATGTCCACAGATAGTATCAGCTAGTCGGTGAATGTCAGTTTTGCACCATATGGCCAAAAAAAAAAAAAAAAAAAAAGACACATTTTTCTGGTTCTCAAGTGTGACCAACACTGTAAAGCCCTTTGCTTTCTTATTGTTTAAAAAAGATCTATTTGTGATAGCTAAATGATATTTTAGCAATTATTTCTCAACTTTTCCTACAGATAAAAACTACACCATTTCCTTAAAACAGCTTAAAAGGTTACAGCAGTTGAAGGGAGGCCGCCTGGTGCTCTGCCTTGCCTCAGGATGTGCCTGCTTCTGGCTGTGTATTTTCTACAGCAAGGCCAGCGCTGGATGTCGGACAGCCCTGTAACGCTGAACAGATCACATGAGTGATGATGCTGTCTGCTAATTGCTATTTATTTTAGTCATTCCTTGTCTCCACACAGGCATTATGTGAAAAATGCATTCCACATCAACCCCAAAGTTCTACATCTGCTCAACTGGACTTAAAAGGAAAGAAGAAATGGCTGTAAACCAATCTCCCCAGCAAATACCAGTTCGGGATTGCTCGTTGCGCTGGGCAGGTGCACATCTAGATAAAATTTCTGGCATCTATTTAAACTTAACAATGTGCACAACCAGATAATCTCAATGTAAATAATACAGCATGGTTGGCTTATGCAAGCATGGGTACAAAATGCTGATGTAGGGTTGCTGCCGCATGGGAAAGAAACTGTTTTTTCTGTCTGTTCTTACTGCAGATAGGTAATTACACTGCCTTGGTTTAAAAAATAAACAAAACAAAACCAAAATCAGCATAAGCAGCCCTTCAAGAAAGGGGTGAGAAGAAACCACGCTAAAAGAGGAACTTTTGGAAGTAGTGCTTTCTGACAGGACGGAGTGGGGGTGTTTTAATCATTTAATTAATTCCTCACTCCCCCACAGCAAAACATGATTTAAATGAACACATCTGGTTTTGCAACAGCACACCTAAAACGTCACGATGACAGTGGCAGCTCTGCATGCAAGGGAGTGGTCCCAGTGCTCAACAGGTTTAAGCTGTTTACAGACAACCCTTTCCCTGTCTGTGGCTGCCGCAGTCAGGGATGTGTTTATCACCTACAAAGATGTTTTGTTTAAAGTCAACCCCAGACACTCTAGATACGGGATCAGCTTCAAGCCCACACTGTTAAAACACACAGCTCCTATAACATTTGCCTTTGAGGTCAACAGTTTAGTTTTGGTATTTAATGATATAACATTTAACAGTTTCTTCTCTTTTTCATTATCCTCAAAACTACTTCTCCAACCTCCTGTTAAAGCATTTATAGAATGATTTCTAGAATTTATAGAAGATTTGTAGATTATTTATAGTGTGATTTATATTATTTTTTCCTAGAAAGTTCAATGTAAGTGCACACAATTGAATGTCCTTCCTACCCCTGCAAGTACTGTTACTCAAACAGAACCGGATTTTTACAACTAAAACGCTGAGAACTGAAGTGATAAATGTGCTGCAGCCTGTGGTTAAATGTGCACACGCTCAAGCACTGGGTGTCTTTTAATTAATAAAAGTGGCTTTGCTCTGTTCAGTCTGACTGGAAAACAAAGTGTTGGTAACTGTTTGAAGGGAGCAGGGCCGGTTGCTCTGTTTGCCTTCTGCACCATTCTTGTTTCAGCTTCCCAAGCTGTTTGGATTTTTGCATTCACCAGCTCATCACTTTGTGTGATAATGGAAGGTTGGCCTGAACCACCAATAGTTTATAGTACCCATTGTAATCATGGTAGCTGAAAATTAATTAATTACTGATCTGGTAACAGTCTGTAACTGAACCATATGCCAGCCTACAACAATCTGTTTGGGCTCATCTTAGAACAAAATAAAACTTTTACAGAAAATAACAGCGAAGATGATGGTGGACAACAGCAAGTTGCAGCAGTAGCTTACACTACAGCAGTTGTTAAACAGAATGAAATTTGGTGTTTAATATTTTTTTAGGGAAATACAAAGTTCTATACTAAGGGTCTGCTGCAAATACTCTCCTACATGCCGTAGCTGTTAAAGCAGTTACTGTTTCTTTGACCTCTTGCTGTATGAGGCTTTTGCCTTTCAGAAGCAGCTGGGGCTGTTAAGAACCATTTCCAGTTCCACACAAGGTGGATCATATGACTCTCACTTTATCACCCCTGGAGGCCATCTCAAGGACAAAGGAAAGAGATCCACTCAAAACTAATGTTTTTGTATGGGGGGAAGGAACAAGCACCATCTCCCAGGAACACAACAGCCCAGGCTCATTACAACCTTAAGTCCTTCTGCCTCCTTCCAGCTTCATTTGCTGGTTTATCCGTTGTTTCACTGGAGGTAGATGTTCCTCAAGCTGCCCCAGTGTCTGGCAGCCCTTCACCCGGAGCGCAGGTTTCAGCTTTCGTAGCCTCTGGAGACAAAGATTCCCCTTTATGGGCCCCGATACACATGGGGGCCACTCGGCCTACGCTCCTGGAAGGGCCAGCCACTCTCTGGGCAGAGCTCTCACATGCCATCATAAGCGTCACCCCCTCAGAAAAATTCTGCATACTTGTCAAAATATTTCAATTTTGTTGCTTTATAGCAAACCGTTGAAATGTAGGTCAGCTGCTAAACTGCATGTGCCCCAGTAACGTTGCAATTGCTACTCAAGAGCACCCTTTTTATTTTGTCGTAGCTGCCATGGGTACAATGTTGGCTGCCGTTACTTTTTCCACAACAAATAAAGCTGGAAAACCTGAATACCCTCAGCCTGTAACCCCTTCCCTTACAGTGTTCATAACTGACACAGTTGGAAGTTCCCCGAACAGCTGATTCACACACTCACAACTGATGCTGCAGAGACAGCCCCAGAATGTGCTAATGTCAGGGGCAGTTTGGTATGCGACAGAGCACGGTGAGGGCAGGGGAGAGACCTTTACACAAGGGCGGGGGGAAGTTGTTGGGGTTTTATATATATTTTTTTATATATATTTACACAGAGTGTCAGAAGAGAATGAAGCAGAAGGATACACTGCCTCCTAATTAAACTATACTACCATGAAATGCTTGATGATTTATTTTCTTACTACGTGCTTTGTTATGTATATAATTATTCAATCAATTTGTATTGCCCGAACTATCGGCTTCGGAGGCTGTGCTGCGCAGAGGGTGAAATTGGAGAGTTTAGTTCCATTTCCATCTGCAAATTACTATGCAATAAGGCGGGGGTTCTATTGGGCTTGGTTTGGGTTTTTCAGAAGAGCCCAGTGCCTGCTTTCAAACTGCATTGCCCTACCTCAGCTTTTTTCACTAAAACCAAGACCTCTCAGCTTTTCAGTTCCGTTAGAAACAGTTGTTGAGATGTAAAACTACAACAGCATGAAAAGCAAACCACAGCTGCTGACCTATGGCAAAGGAAGAAACATAGCCCAACCTGCTGCACACACAGGAATCATCCCCTTCCCAAACGTCACAGCCTCTACTCCTGCACCCAGCACTAACTTTGGTGCATATCTGCGGCTTATGCTCTTCTTCAGCATTCTTAAAACACTGGTAGTATGGAAAACAACACATGATACAAGAAAAGCAAAAGCCTGTGGGTGAACTGAAGCTGCTACAGAATTTGGGTCCACCTCATGGCTGAGCAGATCAACCTCCAGCCCATGACACCACTGAGAGGCCAAGTTTTCTCCCCTACAGTAAAAGCCAAAGAACCAAATGCTCTGCTCAGGTGATACACAGCACCGATACACAACGGCCCGACGAACCACAGCATGTTACACGGAACAACAGCAGAGGACAGGGGCTGACTGCACAAGGTAGTTGATGTCATAAAACAATTCATCAAGACCAGAGCTGCAAGTCAAGAGTTTCTGCTTAACCTCCACTACTTCACTTCCTTATGCTCTTTATGCTGGGAAATGCAAATGCTTCCATTACAGTTTGTTGGTTTGCTAATGCAGCCAGGGTAGTGCAGCATTAATTCAAAATTTGGTCCTTTATTAGGTATTTAAGTTTACAAATGGTAACAAAAGTATTACACTTCTGAAGAAAACACACTAAATCACATTTCCAAGGGCTCTTCAAAAAACTTGTTTAAAACAGACGTAGAAGGTGTCTCCTGGTCTTCATTAGGTTCCAGGAATTATTACCTCACAAACAGGTTTAACTGCAATGCCGGCTGCCACATGCTGAAAATACTCTGTCCATCCTTTCCCAGTTTAGTCCCTGATTGATTTAACTGATTTTCTTCTGACTTCTACTATTCTTTGAGTCCCAGAGCATAACAATATTAAAATACACCAAAAATAATAAAAAGTGTAAGCAAGAAATAAGAGACACAGCCAAGGGGAAGAAATCCGGAAGCCTCTGCGGAGGGTGCACCGCAGCGCTCATCAGCGACAGGATGCCCATCAGCGTTACAGAGAGGAGAAACTGCAGGATAAAGAATGATATATTAGCTCCTGGTGATTTAACACTTCAAACAAGTTAAGATCTTACTTTTATTACTTGGGTGCTCTGTATTCCTCCATATTAAAGAAAAAAAAAAAAAAAAAGCACACACCTCTGCACTGACAAAGTGTGGCCTTCCCATTTAGAGCTTTAAGCACAGTTACAGACATGAAACTGGTTTATGCAAGTTCTCCAGTACCATGAAAAGCTTCAGGTAAGAGTTACAGGAATTAAAATTGCTTACCAGGCTTCTGACAATCTTGGGAAATGACTTAAACCAAGGAATATATCCCTTCAGGGAAAGGGAGAATGGCTTCAGCTGCAGGTCCTCTGCTGACGTCTTCTCAAATATGGAAAAGGACGCGACGCAGACCAGCAGGAAGGCCAGCATGGTCACAGCATAGGGCAGCAGCAGCCCATCCTTCAGCAGGAGGGGCAACATACTGGTGAAACAGAATTGCCCGCAGCAGTGAGTGCACATTCCGAGTTGTATTTCAAAGAACATAAAGAGAAAAGGAAAAAATAATTCATTTATCCTGACTAGAACTGGGGAAGAATATGTTCTTAATATTAAGTGTTCAACTCACCTGAAAGTTGAGACAAGTAAAAACCACGTAGCCATAAAAGGGATTTCATTTATGATTAAGCAGACTGGTCTAGAATGAAAAGAGGAAGAACAGATCTGCAAACACTGATGTGACAACAACTTGGTCCTCAACGTTTCACATGGGTGCTGCACACCCACTGCTCTGGGTGGCAGGGCACAGCTCCGCTGCCAGAGTGGTCTAGAGCACAAGGGTGATGAGGAGTGGCTGAGGGACCTGGGCTTGTTGAGCCTGGAGAGAAGGAGGCTCAGGGGAGACCTTCTGGCTCTGACAGCTCCTGAGAGGAGGCTGGAGCCAGGGGGGGTCGAGCTCTGCTCCCAAGGAACAAGGGACAGCACAAGAGGAGCCGGCCTCAAGTTGCCCCAGGGGAGGTTTAGGTTGGAGCTGAGGAACAATTTCTTCAACCCCCTCCAAGGTTGTCCAGGGCTGTCCCAGGCTGCCCAGGGCAGGAGTGGAGTCCCCGCGATCCCTGGAGGGGTTTCCAAACCTCACATGGAGCTGTGGTACTGAGGGACGTGGGTCAGTGGTGCCCTGGCAGTGCTGGGTTAATGGTTGGACTCTGTGATCTTAAAGGTCTTTTCCAACCAAAACACTGGTTGATGATTCTTCACCATCACTGTTAGTGAGGTATCAGTCACCCAGCTCAACTTGCCACCATGCTCCAGCCTTGCTGGGCAGCTACGTCCATGTCCCTGACATCTCTGGCAGCATCACCTTGCCCAAGCCCACAGCCAGTCTGTCTGTGGACAAACAGCTACACCTCATGCCACACCATGCTCCAGGACACACAGCCAGAACACTGGCCCAGAGAGACAAGCGACGCGGGCGAGACCAGCACGGCTGTGTTTGCATATTTTCATTTACAAGTTACTCAGAAAAACAAATGTGAAGAATTTTTAAAATCAGATATATTTGTGAGTGAGAAAGCAGCATGCAATAAGATGATGAGATAAAGAAGATTAAAATATATCCACAGAAAAATAATTTACTTACACTGACACTAGAAGAATAGATTTTTCATGTACTTGAAAGGAGAACAGGAAAAATGACAAGGCACAACTAATCTTAGAAAGGAAATCAGAGATATATTAGTATGTGTGACTGCAATGCAAAGCACACTCAGTTTCTCTGCTGGCACAGGCTTTACATGAATGTATAAGCTAAATGATCTGATTTTTCTAATTAACTGCTACATTTACTCCAGTGCAATTTACAGGTACACAGAGCTGCGGCAGTAACCACCTCTACACACTACAGAACAGATCATTTGGAAGTTTACCCAGAATTATGCAGAAAGCACTTCCTGTAAAGAGCCCCAGCTCTTTGCTCAGCTTTGACACAAGCATCCCCACCAAGTAAACTCAACATTCACTGGCAAAGTTCAGCCACGGTGAGAACCACCCACCTTTCTGACGTAACATTTTGCTTGTCATCATGAGCAGGGAACACATCAAAGTGAACAAACTTCCCCCCCAACCCAAATCAAACCACACCATAAAAATGTAACACTTATCCTTTCTAAGAATTGGTTTGAGGCAACATTGCAGTAAACTCTCCAACTGTATTCACGTAAAATTAAAAATAGAAATTATCTTGTAACTCTTGAAACCTGAGAATGAACTCCATATAAGTTTGATTTCAAAGAAAACTGATTTTTGCGTGTGAGTCACGTTAAACTGCTTAAATTCAATGCTATGATATGACTAAGAAGAGGGAAACGTTTGGGAAAATAGTATAATTTTCTTTTCAAACTGCTAATGAGTTTACAACATCCATCTCGGGACTTGAATTGAATTCTGCAGCCAATGCAGTAAAAAGAAAAATAAAATAAAATAGCACTTTGGAAGCTAAACAAAAAGAGGAGAAATTCCAACTCCATACGAGGCTTTAATGTGTATGGAATCTTATGAAGACTTCAGAGGAAGGTAAAAATACAGCACCAAATTAAAAAAATAATAAATAATGGGGCTAAGGGAAAAAGTCTGAATTTTAATGATAGTTCAGATCCCACTGGAGATGCGATAACAAAACACTTCTAAAGTGATCTCTCAGCAGAAACGGGATGGCATTTAATGGTACATGCACTTCTGCATGTGGCAGCTACTGTGAGTAGAACTGGTCGCACACCAGTGCTCAGTGGTGGCTCTAAAACAAGGAGCAATTAAAAACACACACTTACCAAAGCAAATTTAAATCCTCGGAGAGAAGGCTGGGCAGTTAGTTTTATACAAGTAGGAAGCACGCTCAGGAACGTGACAGCAAAACTAAAGGATTTTGTAAGAAAACCAGTTTCAATAAATGAGTATCTATGTCCACGATACCATAAACTCACTTTTGATAACTGTGCAAGTTCGGAATTCAATTGTGATGTTCTGAAGTACAAAATCCCTCAAGGAAATTCAGTTTCAGAAGAGCACTGAACAGTCTTCACTGACATGAGCACTTTTGCAAAATAAAACATTTCCAGTAACATCTCAGACTCTAGATCTAGACTTGAATTCTTCACTTAGTCAAAAAAAAAAAAAACCCCACAACTGTGAATCTTGAATTGTAAAAGATCCTTGAAGAGGAACACATGCAAATCTTTACTCAGTTTAACCAAACAAGTAGCTTGCATCGCTATATAAACAAGCAGGATGTTTTTCAGTCATAAATATTCCAAATAGTACTTGGGGAAACCCTTATCACTTGGAAGAAAAGTACAGTATAGGAAAGAAAACAAGGGCTTTTTTTCTGGTTTTAAACACCATTTCTCATAATTCTTTGACAAAAGTTAATAATTTTGCAAATATAATGGAGATAAACTGCCTAAAGCACTTCAGTTATGTCTTACCTGAGCTTTAGCTGAGTTTGAGGTGAGACTATATTCTTTATCTTTATAAGGACACTTAGACTGCACCAAATGTTGGCTACTTTATCCTGAAAGAAAAAAAATCATATAAGTCATGTAATTTGTGAAAATTACATTAATTTAAACTTATGTTTACATCAAAAACAGGGCTTGGGAGGTGGGGGATTGTGGGGTTTTTAGCACGATACTGCAAAGGGACACTTGCTGATATACATCATATTCTTTCATGTACTTGAGATATATATATCTCTACTAGGATGATACTTCAAATTATTCTGCTCTTCAAAAATGGAAAGTTTCAAGAGATTCAGTTAAAACATGTTCTAAAATAACTAAGAAATAGCTCTTCAGCCCAAATGACTACTTCTGAACTCTCGAGACAGCACATTTTGAGAAGATATGTTTCTGAAACCCCCTGTCCCTGTCTCAACAGTGGCATACATGAATCTTCTTTCAAATGTGAAGCCGTTCTGTATACTGTCACATTTCATTACATACCTGAATGTATTTAACTGCGCTCACTGCTTGCTAGCACTGACAGAGTTAACCTCTAATAAATCAAGAAGTCTAAAGACATTAGCAGTTGTGCTAGGATCGCTTTCCAAATTAAATCTGTAACTACAGCTCTCATGCTCGTGAAACTCATCCCTAAACAGCTGCTGGAATCACAGCTGTGTAGACATAACAGCCAGAACGCCACTAGCACCAACAACTGAGCCACCTTCCTCATGTGCTCACCAGCAATACGGAACATGCCCTTCAAATCTGCTGAGGATTACGAGGGAACAGGGGGTTTGGCAGCACCAGCAAACACACAGGGCATCTACTTCACAGCCAATACCATTTTACAACCATCAGCATTTGTTACTGCTTCTCTAAATGGGAACCAATTCAAAGAACCTGTTACACGCACCCCAGTATAAATTTACCACGCATTGCTTACGTGGACAATTTCTCATTTTATCTAGATTAGCATCCAGCAAGTCACTCCCCTGGTCAACTCAGGAAATATTTGGGCTAATATTAGACTAAAATGCTTAAGCTCTTTCAGACTCATTGGTTATTGTCATTTACAGATTTTATTTTTAATGTTGGTGCTGAGTAAAAAGCATGGTGACCAAAACGATGCATTTATAAATTCCAGATAATTCACAAGGAATAGGGTCACTGGGTTGGGTGGTTGTTTTGTTTTGGGTTTTTTGTTTGGTTTTGGTTTGGGGGTTTGGTTTGTTTTGGTTTGGTTTTTTTCTCAGGGAGGGGAGGTGGGTGTCTTGTGCAAGAGTTGTTTGGTGGCTTGTTGTTTTGTTTTTAATGAACTAGCGGAGAATACACTGAGAACACCTCCATAGCACTGCCTAAATAAAATACTGCCTTTGGTACGTCAGCATTAACTTTTGAAGAAAAAAGTACCAGTCGTGATATGATTAATATCTAAAGAAGATTAAAAGAAAATTTAAGATGAATCAAACTACATAAGCATTTGCTTAAATCCCTGGGGCATCAAAACACAGAAACTCAAAGCTTCATTTTATTGGTTAAACTTGAAGTCAAGAATTTGCTCTTAAAAGTGTAATATTAAGGCTCGTGTTCTAATTAAGCAAAACAACAGCAAGGACTCGCTGTTCCTTGTGAAATGAGTAACTTTGCTTTTATCAGTGAGACTTGGCACTAGGTAAATGAGTGACTGCTTTATTAGGTGGGGGCTGCAGCACTTGGCACCTTGCAGAGTGCAAATGTCCACAGCCTGAGGAAAATGGTAAAAGCAGAACTGACTTAAAACATTTGGAAAATATTGTGGAAACTTGCACTGAATATACAAGGTGGGTCAAAAAGGAAGTTCTAGGCTGCACCCAAAACACTTTTTTTTTTTTTTTTTTTTTAAAATAAGGAAGCTTGTTGAAAATAGTTGAGCAGAACCAAAGACAGACTGAAGCTGTTAACTTTTAAGGTTACATCTTCTGACACTGTCAATTACTATGGAATCTATGTCAATGGAAAAATGTATGGATTGAAGTATGAGTTTGATGATGGGATAAGTGTTGTCTACTCATATAATATCCTGGAAGATGCCAGCTGAGCTGGGGTTAAATACTGGATTAAATAACTGGCAAGAAATGACTGCTGAAGAAGCCATCTCACATTACTAGCTCTGTGGTGTGTCTCGCGCATGAAATCCCTAAAGGTCACGATGAAGGTTTCTCAAGGGATCTAAGAATACAGAACATTTAGAGCAGGGTGGGGGAGAAGAAAACATGCATGCCTCAAACAAGCCTCGGTCAATGGGAAAGAGTCTTCTGAGTACTTGCATGATTTGTTCCATGTCGGTACAGAACGGGAGCCAGCAGACAGCAAAGGAAGCCACCACTGTCCCTGCTACTTTAGTTAGCAACACTAATCTGCAAACAAGAGAAAAGCTTCCATCAGAAAAGAGAAATTCTGCTATTGGTAATAAAAGGCTGTTCTTAGTTTATAGCATAAACTTTTTTTTTTTTTTAATAGATACACAGAACTGAAGGTAACAAAACTAAACAAAAATGAGCAACAACAAAAAGTTTATCATTCCCAGCTCAGCAAGGACAACTCCATGAGACCCCCAGAGCCACTGCTGTCAATCTGATCTGGTTGCCCACTGCAGCACACATCTAATTTAGCTCACAGAATGAAAGGACAGCTAGGCAGATTTGGTATCTGTTCAGTGGAAATAACGTGGATTTCAACCAGCAGTGTTTATTTTGCAGGAGAGGGCTATGTTACAACAAGGTAAAGTACCTTCCACTAGAAATTACTTCAGAAACCCACATGCAAAAATCACCTTCTCAGTGCCAGGATGCCTGGGCACATTCTTGAGAAAGATAAAAACTGTTTAAAGTCACTTACCCCTTTCCTTTCAGTCCCTTCTTGAAGCACTTTCCAAGTAAATAGCAAAAAAAAGGCAGAGAATGGTAGAGTTCCATTTGCTTATAATTTAAGGCCAAGCAAAATGCTGCTGACCCCAAGAGGTCCCAGTCGTGAGACAAACAAATCACACCCCACAAGGCAAAGCCAAGGCTCACTGAGTTGTATATGGTTTTTACGTCAAGGACAATAAGACGCACATCTTTGCGCTGAAGTCAGTAACGGACGCCCTGAGGGACAGCAGGCAGAAGTAGGTTTTTTTTGAAGCTTGTTTTAAAAACACATTGCTAGTTATGACTCTGTTGTTCACAGACAGAAATCATTTTACTTTTGTTTAAAGTGCCATTTTTTATCTTTCCAAGGCTTGATTCAAAGCTTGCACGGGCAAATATGAGGACAAATAATGTGTGTTAATTATACATGTAATGTATATTCACTCAACCAAGCTTTTGGTGACAGTATTCAGATGCATCAGGGTAAACATGTTTTTTTTCTTGGTATTTACATGATTAAGGATAAAGCTTTCAAGAGCCTCTCCTCCCAGTTCCCAAAAGATACGTACAGAATATTCAAATACATCAGTATTTAAATTAATATATTCTTTAGTTCAAGGACTCCTGGGGTTTTTGTGATTATGTTATCCTCCCAATGCACCCTCATCCATGACCAGTTCCCTTAGCTGCTAATACTGTACAAACAGTGAATAATCATTACTAAAAGCAATGTTACTTCCTTATGACTTGGAGAACACGTTCCCAAGCTCAGCAGAGTTTGAAGAGACTAAGCTACACGTAATATTAAACTGCAACAGAACATCAGCTTTGTCCTTTACTGTTATTTTTACACAACGACAGAAACCACCAAGAGATACTCATGTTGTCAGAAATGTCACAGCATTTTCTCTCTGTCACACATTCAGATTCTCTACTCTGCTTTCAGCCTGAATTTCCCACCCAAAAATCACAACGTATGTTTGATACTAAATTCACATCAGCAAATTGTTACACCAGAAAGCTGTGATCTTGCAGAGCCATTCAGCAGCAGTTAAGGTTAAATAAAATCTATTGACTTTTTGGGAGCTGGTCACAGACAGTGAAGTTATTCACATAAGAGACCCAGAGCTGGAAAAGACCACAGGAGACCATGCAGAACATCTGTCTGCTTCACCACAGGGTCTCCTACACCTACATCACCCCTGACATGAGGTTTCCTGAACCTTTTCTTAAGGATCTTATAAGCTACAGATTCCACAACATCCACAGCCAATCTATTCCAGTTTTTCACTTTAAGGTTCAAAATATTTTTTCCATGTCTTTAAACCCCCCCCTCCCCCCAATACTCCCTATGTTAACTTCAGGCCGTTACTTCTTGCCCTATCCAATACAGGACGTGCGGAAATGATTTTTGCCTTCCTCTTTGTACATCTTACATGGACTAGAAAATTCTTCTGACCTCCAACTTCTCTCATCTAACATGAATTACATTCATTCCCATCCCCATTCTTTTAAGAGATGTCTCCAGGTGATTTACTGCTTTAAAGAGTCAGGCCAAAAAATAGAATTTCAGAATTCCTGACCTATAACTCAAATATTCAATGGCATTATGGATTCTTTTTTCCTTCAAAATCTGCTTTCTAAGATATATTATGTTCCAAGTTAGGATAAGGAGATAAGGAAACCTTATCACCATGCTCTAGTATTTAAAGGGTGGCTACAAAGAATATGGCAAGTCCCTCTTTACAGGCAGTTTCATGGGGCAGATGAGTGGTAAAGGGTACAAGTTACTCCCGGGGAGATTCAGATTGGACACAAGAGGAAAATTTTTCACAAGGTAAATTAGCCATTGGAATAAACTCCTCAGAGAAGTGGTGGAGTCCCCAGCATAGGACATTAACTTGTCTAGACCAGACTTTACCCAGGAAAGGTCAGACCAGATGATCCCTGAGGTCCCTTCCAAGCTGGGATTCTATGACTCTAAGTTGACCATGTACTCTCATGGAAGAAAACCACAAATTAGTAAACTACTCAACTATCAAAACCTGATTTAGTAGGTGATGCTGAGATTCAGTATCTCCTTTCAAAATCTACAACTCCAGGATTGTGTCCCCCCTCACTCGACAGCACCAAGCAGCACAACCTGGAGCAGTCAACTAACAGCATTTGCTTGATGATGTGAAAAACAAGAATAAAACCAGAAATCTTATTAGAAAGAAAGACCTGTGAAGGTGTCTGCCACCAATACTGACAAGGCTCTTACGGCCTAACTCATATTAGGTGCCTGGCTTTGAAACGGTTGGCCGTAAAGTGACGTCAATCAAGTCTCGAAGGGCAAGACAGAACAGCAGGTTTTATAGACCTGAGTATTTGACACAACTACACTTGACACACGTCTCTCTGCTCTTGGGTCAGCAGAAGCCCCTCAGATGACTTTGTAAACAAAAACAGCCCTCTGCCCAGCTAAAGACAAGTACTGAAGAACAGTGTTACTTTGTAAATGGGAATTCATATCACTGCAGAACAAGGATACTGGAAGTGTCCATGGTCAATAAGAATGAGGCCTGGATAAAGCAGTATGCAGAGAGCACTGGAGACCTGGAAAGAAGAACCAGACAGAGAGGAGAAAATAATGTAGACATTAGACAGAAGAATTAATACTACTTCTCCAGCAAAAAAATTTGTCCCTCTGTGGTACACCTTATATATAAGAATCTTCTCCACAAGTGATCTTCTGTCAGTAATATTGTAGGAATAAAAAAAAAAAAAAAATATTTTCCATAAATAAGAAAATACTGAATGGAGAGCAGCCTGCCCTTTGCCAACCAGCTCAAAAATCACCCACACCCATCTTAAACCTCAAAACCACTCCAAAAATCCAAAGACTTATAATTCCAAAACGTATTGGTTCTACCGTAACAAGGGTACAGGACTAAGTATTTCCTAGACTCCCCCAAAACACAACACAAATCTGGGTTTTACCAACTAATATATTCTCAAAGAAATATAATTCAGGAGTTCATGGTTACTAAATTTCAGAGCATCTTGTTACTGCAAGCATTAAAATAATTGCTCTAAGATAAGGCAATGGCTTTAACTGAAAAGCCTTTAATACCAGATATACTGCCATCAGTTTTATGCCAGTCGAAGCCATCAGAGTGTTCTATATGTTCATTAACTCTTATACTCTTATATTTCTACCCTGATTTAACATTATGTTTTCTTTGAGTTTGTTTTTTTGTTTGGTTGGTTTTGGGGTTTTTTGGGGGTTTTTTTTGTTTGTTTTTTTTTAAATTTAGACCCATCAGATACTTGCCTTCTTTTTTGTAGATGTTTCTTTCAAGGAAAAACAATATAAAATAACTGCAGGAATATAAACCAGCAAATCAGCAACAAACACTGAAAAATAAAGAATAACTTTATGTTAGAATCCTACCACGTACCTCATTAGAATGCTATTCAAGTTGTGTATTTTCATCTGGATTGTGAATCTTTGATTCCACTTAGTTTTAACTTCTTGATACTCCACATCTTGGCTGCATTTGGTGTAAATAAAAACCTCAGACTGTAACTACACAGTGTTGGAGTGAGACTAGTTGCCTAGTGAATGTGGGTGGGGTTCACATCTGCACCCTCACTGAAAACTTCACTTTAGTCATTCAATTCAACTGAGGTTCAAAAGTCCTGTGACTATAGTTTCAGCTGAATATGATTTTCTATCGTCTCACATCGCGTTACAGTATGTTTTATTGTTTTAAAGATAGCTTAGGTTTGGCAGTTACACCAAAGCTATTTTTTTTTCAATTGCTTTGGGAAATAAAAAATATATTGGCAAATAAGCATTCAAATATCAGAAAGTCCTTCATTAGAATAAACTGGGTAGTTCCACTTCAAAGGACAAAAAGAAATAGGTCTACAGAATTTGATCTTGTTAATGTTTCCTATGCTATCATTTCTGATGTCCAAAAGCTGCTGCTTCCACATGTTCAGCTGTTTTGGCTTCTGGCACAGCCTCAGTCAATAAGGGAGCAGACTCTAGTTCCTCACATGCCGAGCTGAGGGAAGGCATTCTTAATCCTCAAAAGAAATCAACTACAACTAGATCCAGTCAAGTGGTTTGATGGAATGGAGAGTCTGGAGACACAATAAAGAAGCTCTAGATGATAACAATCTCCAATGTATCCGTGTAAATTACTAATGATGTGGATAAATAGACTAAAAACAGTTATTGGGCTTTGATCCTCTGCCTACAGCAAATATATGCAAGAGGGTCAACCAGAAAACAGAACCAGCAGGTTCACCTGCCTAGAATTATGTCAGCTGCTGCTCAAACCACCAGGTGAATTCTTCTTGGGTGCTGTCTTAAGACCCTGAGAAAAATTTCAGATTATTTCTATAAACCAGTTTCAGAAAATGTGCAATTTTTCCAAGAGGGAAAGTGTACTTTGCCTCTTTTTAGCCACAGGCTTTGGAAGAAAATGTTTAAAGATATCAGCTATTCAGAGATTGTTTTGTAGGCTTAAGCCACAACTAAACAAATATACCCAAAGTGTTAGCAAAACAAATGTTAGCTGACACTTCAAATAAAGGTGCTATACCAACAGCTGACATTGACCTCCCTGAATTATTTTAATGCATCCTTCTAATGGCTATTGTTAAAAAGCTTTTATCAGTTCTCCTAGATCCAGTCCTTTGTCAAGTGAGTTGATTTCAAAATTAATAAAGACCATTTCAAGGGTAATTAAGTTCTAGTGATATTTTTTTTTTTTTTCTTCAATTCAATCAATTACTGAAGACCAGACCGAGAGGTTTGTGAAGTACAGAAAAACTAATGTTCAACAACAAATTCTGCTGTTGCAATCAAAGCGTTTTGTGGCACTCCAGTGTTATGGAAAGCAAGAGAGATTTAAAATGAAAGAAAACAGTAACAGGATAATATGGCATTTGCCACTGCTTAGAGAACAAGAGCTCACCAGCCACACTGCTGTCCTACTGAATTAAGTTAGCTGCAGATTTTTTTTCTGCAGTTGTTTTATGCTTTTCTTTGTAACAGCAGTTCAAAATAAATGGTCATAAGAATGACTGCAGGAAAGTGAAATTTAGGATAAAAGCTTTAAAATACATTTTTACTTCTTTAAGCTCCTCTACAAAGTGGTGACCATTTGAAAGAAAAGTGACGTCTTTAAAAATATCAAATCTCTCTCCCTTTCAGAGAAAGTATATGGCTCAGAACAAAGACCTGAGCCCTCAGGAGTCTGTTAAGTCAGTGAATGCCAGTCTACATGCAAAATAATTTTACAATAAAAATGAAGCGAAGCTGAAAATGAAAAGCACATTTACCAGAATGGAAAGGAAAACAACAACACTATTTTCAAAATTTAAAAATGGGTCTAAGCTACAAAAAAAGTACCTTTGTTTATATTGAAATGATTGAGTTGAAAACTTGTGTATTTTATATTTATCAGCTTCGTGAACAACGACAGAAAGGAACACAGGAGTCTGGTTCATAAATGGACCTGTAAAGCCACCCAAGTTAAAGAACTGAGAATAAAC
The DNA here is from genome assembly GCA_024605025.1 of Megaceryle maxima. Taxonomy (NCBI): domain Eukaryota; kingdom Metazoa; phylum Chordata; class Aves; order Coraciiformes; family Cerylidae; genus Megaceryle; species Megaceryle maxima. Next base: position 18,010 of record JANHGN010000285.1, read on the forward strand.
TGTCCGAGACAGAAAAGCTGCATGATATTAAACATGCTCAATTAATGAGACAAATCCGTATGATCATCCCAAGGAAATAATTTTCCTACCTGTTGTACGCATAAATAACTTATGTGGCTGACTCTCATACCCCCGAGATGTGTGCAGAGCAATCCAATCAGGATTTATTAACTTTGCACTGTAAAACAAAGTACAGACACATCAAAATGTAGACAGTTCTCATTTCCCTTTACACTCCTTCCAGTGATAAAGATGACATGCCCAGGAGTATATTCCAAGAATTAAGATAAATGAGAAGAAATATTTCAAAGAGCAATAGTGATCAATGAAAGATTTTCCTCACTACTAGATCAGTTTACACTACAGACTTCTGGTGCTATTTCATAATTAAAAAAACACAAAAAAAAACCCCACCACAACTAAGTCTCCAAAAACCAGTAAAAACGGAATACAGTATTTATTAGAAGAAGATAACCACCTTCAGTCTAGTTCCACTGACTTTTAAAAAAACAATTGTAAATACCTTTCATACTTAAGTATTAAATATAAACCATTTACAGTTCACATAGATGCCCCACATAACTGCGCCTGTGCACTTTAACCTACATTCTTATTCCATAAGTCTCACTCCAACAGCAGTAAAGCCCCTGTGGAAAAAGTATTCCAATAACAGAATTCTATTTACATGATATCCAGTCATCAAATGTCACTTGGGCTCCCAATACATGAGAGCTTTCCCATGTGATGCCCCCAATTCCTACAGCACTGCTCTCTGTGCATCACTGATCCAACACATACTTAGCTTTCCACAGATGCCACTAAGTCACATCTAACTCTGAAAATGTATAGACTTGGCAAAAACAACCTAACCTTTCAGTCCCCCTTGCAGTAATTACAAGACAGAAAAATAGCAGGATTAGTTTTAAGCAATTGGAATACACAAAATATATTTTCCTGGTTTTAAAGTAGCAAACAATACTCTCTATTTCATCAACTGCCCGAGATTGGTAGGTTTTAGCTGCTAGTTTCTCTCTACAGGAAAGAAAGGGGAGGTAAGGAAAAAATAAAAAATAAAAAGAAAATAAAAAGGTGAATTTGGTGTTTTGTCCACTGAATTATTTGGAATAATCAACTTACATGTAAGCACACGCAAAGCTGTGATAGGCAGTAAGAGGTGGATAATCAAGGCCCCAGTACATCAGGTTGTTATCACTTGTATTGAAGTACCTACCAAAAAGAATTTAAAAAAATTAAAGGGGGATCTACATTTCCAGCTCTGTTTCAGCTTAAGGAAAAGGCTGAATATTAAACCAAGTATTTTTATCAATATATTCCAAATACAATATAGAAATTAGCAGCTTCTAGATCAGCTTTATTTTACTTCACACACACAAAAAAAAATAAATCTCAAGCAACAAAACAAAAGCAGAAGTTATCTGGAGCACACTCACTTGTGCTTGCAAAACAGATTTAAAAAGCTGCTAAAACTTACTTACCTGGAGAGGGAAAAATCCTTACTGTGAACAGAGCTTGAAAAAAATCCAGAGACTAAGACAAAGCCTGCACAAAAAACAGTTGTACACATCTACTGTAGCTCTATATTTATGTGGTAGGCTTTGCAGGTCCTCACCACTATCCACAAACCAAACCACATTGCTCATGCATGTCAATTATTCCAGAAAACAGCAACTTGCCAAAAAATAAATAAAACCAAAGCAGCTAAAAGGAAGTTTCAAAAGAAATAGAATTCACTAGTGATTTTTCCTTATATTAATCCTAGATTCCTTTTTTTTATTCCCAGACTTGTGACAGACACATTTAGTATGTCACAACCACTTCTGAACAGTTCAACTTTATCTGCTACTCTCCTAGACTGTAATATAGCTTCTGCTCAACAGAAGCTTCTGAGAAAACATCTGCTGAAGTTCTACTGCTGGAAAGCAACTGAACAGAGTATGATATGCGGATAGAGACACAAAAGGCAGCATAGGTCTACAAGAAAACTACAACAAAACAATTGCCACTAGGCAATTCTGTCAGCGTGAATGAAAGAGTTAGGAGGTTAAAACATTCCTTAGAAGGCAACGCCAAGTTCTCAGAGGAACACCTCCTGAATAACCAACAGAAGGTTGTGAACCTCAGTCAGTTATGTCAGGGACAATCACTTCACTTAGCTCTGCCTCAAAACTCAGGTGGAGCACAAGAGAAAGGAAAAGGATGTTCCCACGTGTAATGACGTTGTGTCAGTATTTCTATGGAAGGCTGGCAGCTGTTAAAATTAAGTCACCTCTTCCAAATGAAAAACAACAGTTTTATCCAAGGAAAACAGAGGTTACAAAAATAAGTCATCAGACCCTTGTCAGTCTGTTTCACTGCAAGATGTAAAGTCTACTCTGACTGCCATGGGGCAAGGTCTTGGTTTTTCTAGTTTGTCTTCAAATGCAGCCAATTTTTGACATTTATTATAGTGAGTGATATTGCTTGAATTCTTTATGAGCTGCCTAAACTATCTTATGAACTGATGATTAATCATCTTTCTCCGAGTTGCACCTCTGCTTCTTACCCTGATTCGAGATTGCTCATGCCAAGGCAGTTCAGATTCTTCAGGCAGAATATTACAGTCTGCAACTTCGTAGTAAACTTTCTAGTTTTGTACTTTTTAATTTAATTTTTACTTTCCATTAAAAAAAAAAAAAGAAAAAACGGAAAAAAAAAAAATCCCTATACCCAGTAATATTTAGCAAAAAAAGCCTTCACAGATTTCATTAGTTGTATAGTAACAAAAAACATTCTTAAAGTAGCCTTTAATAAATAATATCAAGACTCTAAAGAATAATATAAAACCAAATATTTAAATTCTAGCTTCTGGCTCAGAGAAATGTCACACAAGGAAACTAAGTACAAACCATGCCATAGTTTACTGCAGGGTAGTTTTGGGTTTCTTTTTTTAATAATAAATATTTGGTTTGGATCAAAGAAAATAAGCATGAAACATGCAGCTATGCCACCTACACTTGCCTGTTTTACAGTAAATGTGCCAATTAAGACTCTGAAAAAAAAAAAAAAAAATCAAGAGATCTTTCAGGACTATGTCCTCACAAGAGAGCTGCTCTCTGTATTTACCTAGACAAATCTACAAAACAACACGTTCTTGCTGCCTATTTTCTAAATACTAAACAAATAACAGCACTAGAAGTGATTAGAATCTCAACTTCAAATCCGAATGCTATTTTTACACACAGGAGCATAAGGTTCACTTAGAATACAGGAGGAGGAGGACAGCTCAGTATTGTCAAATCTAATCCCTCGCTCTCCCAAGACCAAACATGACTTTGCCGCATTAGAGACACAATTCCCAAACCAGACCAAATTAAAATGATTAAAAAAAAAAAATCTGTTACAAATAAAATGAAGAACAAATACAACAAGACTGAGATGTCCAACTGGCAGCCCATAGGCTAAACCCAGCCTGCAACAGTTTCATCTGGCCCCTGGGAATGCCTAGAAATAATGACTGCTTTAACTCTTAAGTACATGTAGTTCCACATAGCAGAGTGAATCAAAGCTGCCAACTCTATTCTTAGGTCACCTCTCCATTATCCCAACTCTGGTACAATGAGAGGTTTGGATATCCCCCCCCCCCCCCAAAAAAA
>JANHGN010000285.1:21762-34479 GCA_024605025.1 Megaceryle maxima
CCCCCCTTTTCCCCAACCGTGGACAATGGGAGGTTTGAATCTCCCCCCCCCCCCCCAAAAAAAAAAAAAAAGTAGAAGAGAAATTATAATATAGAACCCACAGGATGATGCCAAGTCACAATGTAGAGTCCTCTGCGGAGTTCCACAGTGTCATACTTTCAGAATTGGCCCCACATATATTTACAGAAATACAACTGAATTAATGCTCTATTCTTTCATATCAGTCTGTTCCCCAACAGACAGCTGAGGAAAAAAATTACACCAAACATAACACCACTGTCCCTGCTGGAAGATGACCCAGAGTTCTGTTGTATTCCACTTTGTGTTGTTGCATATACATACACTATGCAAGAAGGAATATCAGGAATAATGTAAAAAGAAATAAAGTATTTGGAATAACTTTTCCTACTCTTAAGTAATCTGCACAAATTAAGTTCACTATCCTCACATCTAGATTCCAGGCACCCACATTTTAAAGGCCTGAACAATGAACTCACAGGTGTAAAAACCACCAGTGCCTCCAGCACGAGAATTCAAGCCTCTGCATTTACCAGCATGCCCCTGCCTCTTAGCCTAGGAGAAATGAGCAGAGTTTGCTTTGGTTTTGTCAGTGCTGATAATCACAGAAGTTTTTGTGCACAAGAGAACTGGAACTCAGGAAGATGAACTGATTTTTTTTTTTTTTCCTAGACCCAGAGAACACGCTTCTCTATGATCTCTTATATAAGCCTGCTAAATATATAACTAAATTAAATAAAAATTCGAAATAAAATTAAAAAAAAAAATTATCATTCCTTGATCTTTACAATCAATTCAACACAATGTTGGAGCTTCACAACTGACAGGCCTACCAGCCAGAGTACTTTCTTACACAAGCTCAGAGCTAGCAAGTCAAATTTCCAAATTCTAGCCTTTTTTTTACTTTTGTGAAGAAAATTGTACCTCTGTCTAAAATAGGGTGACACTGTATCACTACCAAAGGGTTTTTAGAATAGTTCAGAGAACAGTAACAGATATTGCAGAGATCTTAAACTGAAAGGTATATTAAAGTAAGATATGAACTGAAGTTTCATTACATCTACCCCTTTGCAACCTGAACTACAATAGCATTACGTACCACTGTCTGATGGGTAAATTGTAAGTAACTTCTTGCCAGTGTCTCTGAGCTTCATAGTCTCCATACATAGGTGGTTTTCCTGCACCTAAAAAGAGATGACAGAGTATTTAGGAATTTATTCAGTTTACACAGATTGCTTTTTCTCCAGATACGCACTTGCATATTAATGTATTACTAATTTTAGTCTCCATTCCTCTATCATATTCAAGAACACAATAGAAACCTCATCTGCTATGCAGTCAAACAGGGAGGAGGGAAAAAAGTGTACTTCTGGATTTCTGGCTATTTCTGCAATAAGCATTTATCAAGATACTGCACTGTGAAGAATTGCTTCCTCATCTGACAAAAAGAAAAAATCACTTCCAAGTGTAGATGAAAAATGTGTCACTTTCTCTGAAATAAGAAAATGTACATAATGGACATCTTGTACTGATTCTGTGTGAACTACAACACTTCCTTAGTATATGATAATTGACAATGTTCTTACTTGTGTTTCCACCATGCCGTGGTTCCTTGCTATTAAAAGTCACAACCAGACTGATTTGTTTTTTTAATTTACTTAAAACGAGGACCTGCTGCAAGTCCCCCAGCTCCTTTGCTTTTACTCTGTCACCTGCTTTGCAACACTAGCAAGAATTCTGCATCCATCCCTTTCCTCGTGGTTCTTAATAAAGAGTTAAAGATGAGCCATGTGCTAATCAGGCCATTCAGGACACTGAATAGGTGTAGAATATTTTTTTCTTGTAATCTACAAAGCTTTCTAAATAATAAATGCTCCATTTTTGGTTTGCAGAAATTCTCTCACACATTTTTCTGCTGAGTGATTGTTATGTAGCCGTTCTGCAAAGTGAATTATGTTAAAGGACACTTTTCACATGTGCATGCATAAGTCTCTCAGGAAACGTAAGATTTTTTTTTTCCCCCCATTAAAAAAAGCTTTATCAATGCAAACATTTCAGATGTCTACTCATAAAAAATTCCCTCAGTGTAAGCTTACCTCTGATAATGGCAGTATGTTAAGCATCTTTATCAGAGTTTATTTACTATTAACCTTTGCTTATTGAGAACAGAAACTGGACTGATAGTACTTCCAGTAAAATATTGACACAAGCCAGACAAAGATTTAAGAGTTTCTTTAAAATATAGGAAAGCCATCTATATTTTTTTCACATGATCTATGTTTCTGGGAGTCCCACAGCCTCAGATATGTACTATTTATTCCTGGGTGGTGGAGAGAACAGATTATCTCAGTTAATTTATTCCTGGGTAGCAGACAGAGTAGATTATCTCCACCGTATGACATATTCAACTAAAAGTTTCCCAAACAAGTGGGGTCACTGGAGAACAGGAGTTTTATCAGTGTCCATTCTGTAGCTATAAATCTAGTGGAGTGAAGAACCTGTCATACAAATACTGAAATACAAAAATAGGTGTCATCCAAATTTATGTGTGTGCGTTTGGTTATATACATACAAATATACATAAAGGAGCGCACACATTTATTACACATTTATTACAGCTTCTCCCTCTCAAAAAAAAAAAAGGAAAATAAATTAATTGGTTTCAAATGATCAAGAGATCTTAATTCAAAGGTTCAATTACTAAAAGTCCCATAGTCTGATCGCACATCAGTTAGTTGGAGGATGCATATTTAGCTTCCATCTACAGCACACATCAAATATACGGCCAAAGAGAATTCAGAATTAATAAAAATTGAGTATTTTATTTTAAAAGGGTCACAAATACTTCAGAGTGGTCTTATTCAATTTTTTTCTGTTACCGGGAAACAGACACTAGGGTCTGAAGCTGCCTCTCAACATAGCTATTTTATTTCGACTCATTTAGCTGGAGTTTGGCAATGTATTAAAAAAATTATGCATTAATCTATGAAGCCAAGTTTTTCCTCAATAATTCTCCAAGACCAACTAATCTAAGGTAACCTTAAATGGTAACCTTCCCGAACTAGGTGGTAGTTATCTGCTCGGCCTTAATTCCAGAGGCAGATCCAAAAGCATGCTAGATCTCAAGCAAGCACCGAATAGAAACGATACGGTGATCCACAACTAGACAATAAATAAGGGAAAAATTAACCCCTCAATTTTCCTATTCCAAAACTTATACAGTCATGATGTAGGAAACAAGATTTATTTAAAAAAAAAAAAAAAGTTATTTTACTTCAGGCATTAAGACTCTCAGAAACTTGACTGGTTTGGAATTAAAACAACAGAAAAAAAAAATCATAAATATTACAGCGCAACAGAAATTTGGTATTGTGGAAAAAGACAGGGTGTTTTTCTGCCTACAGATGGGTAGAAGAGAGCCTGTTACCTACAGATCTCATAATGGCATTTTCAACACAAAAATTCAAAATAAAACAAGAAGCTATGCAAGCAACTTATCTTCAATAAAATTCCTTCAGGGAAATGAAACCCCAGAGTTATCAGCTTAAAAATCACTAGAATACAACTGATCAGCTCCAACAACTCAAGGGATGAAGCTCCCAATTGCCTTAACAGAAAAGCAGAGTTGAATTTTACTAAGCTTGTGATTCATTTAGCTGATGGGGATTGAAAGTAATGGCTCAATGTTTAAATATTTAAAAAAAAAAACCCCAAGAACTCACACCTCACAAACACAGAGAGCAAGCTTTGTGTAAGCTTCTGCTAAGTGGAGGAATGGCACTGAGGTTTAGAAAAAGACTTGCTAGTTTTCTGCAAGCATTATGAGATGGGGATGAGAAAAACTCATCTATTAAAAGATTATAGCTCTAGCTCACACTGTAAACAATCTTGAGGAAGTCCAGCTACAAGGCAGAGTGTAACTGCTCACTCCACGTCACCTTTACACAGTCTTCCTTATCACCAGTACAGTTTTATCTAAATATAAGGTAAGGCTATATCTGTTATAGACTAAAAAGGACAAGATCAAAAAAATGTACAATTGTACCACAATAATACTCTGTAGCCGGCTGTACTTTGGCTCCTCCTAAAACATCACTGACCATCGTTGTCACCCCCACCCCCCAAAAAAAACACCACACCAACAAAATGTTTCAGCATTTTGTTCCAAGTGTCTGTGCCATTAACCACTGCACACTTCAGAAAAAATTAAGAATAAGGTATTATATGAACCTTAGGGAAATAAAAAGGTACTAAAATATGACAATACTTGAAATAACACCTTGCTTCCTATTTCTGATTTTACATGCAAGTTTATTTTAATTTATCACGAGTGCAATAATTCACCTTCATGTGGTTGTTTTACAGACCATGAACATGTATTACCTGAATAAGAACCAAGCGATACAGTCCAGCGTACAGTAAGGGCTAGTAAAACACTAATTGTCATTAAGCTCCACTTCTCCATAGCTGGTCTTTGTAACAAGCCAAAAGGTACCTGAAAAAAACACCACAGACATTGCTGCAATCCTGTCCATGGTCTTGTTCCTTTGGCATTTAATGGCACTACCGATCATCCCGATTTTCTCCCCACTCAGAGGCATTCTGTGACTGTCTTGCATCTAGAAGCACACCACAATCAGGAGAGGTTTTCTGCCCTGGAGAATTTCTAACCATGAAGCCCAGAAAGTAATGATGTTGTTGCCCTACGCAAAAAAAAACCCACTAATTCTAGAATACGCAATCTTTGATGCAGAGAGTGAAAAATATTTTAGACTAAGAGACCAAAAAAAAAAAAAAACAAACCACCACACTACTCCAGTCTTGACAGTGGGAGACAGCAGTAAATCCAAAGGCTGTACTGCCAATTCAGCAGCAGTAGCACCATTCCCTCCACAGTCAGCAACAGATACGTTACAGGAGAGTGGACAAGTACAACTGCCAAAGACTTTCCTTGCAGAAGAGGCATGATGTGATTTAAGTGAGTTTAATACACTTGCCACTGCCAAAAAACAACAACAAAGCGTCCCACACAGCAGCAGTACTAAAGTGCTGTTTTCCTAACTGACCAGTGACATCTAAAACATGTCTAGGTTATTCTACTCAAACTAAATCTGCATTTATTTACTATTTACAGAAAGGTATGACCCAGTAACAACACTCGAGGGGGAGGAACAAGTTACTTTAACAATATCTGACAGCAGTAGATCACCATCTATAGGTAGAAACAGGAATACTGGTATTTCATGCTTTCTGTGCAACACCTGCACCCAAACCACCAGAGAGGCACTCGTATTTAAACAGAAGATACTGAGGTCAACTCTGCAGGTCATGTCACCCTAAGTGAACTCTTGTCTCCTAAACTTGAGTCTAATAAAACCAGGGTTCTCTATGACTCCCAAAAATCAAGCGTCACAAGTCTGGCCTTTCCCTTCTCTAAAACACATTTGCCCTTCCTTTCCAGCTCCAGTCAGAGCAATTATTAATTAACTGTACCTTTGTAATCCCTCTGTAATGCCAGTCTCATCTACAGACAAAATCCCCCATGTCTGCTGCTCTCACTTCTGCCATTCCCTACATCTGGAGCATGTAATTTTCTGGGGTATTGAGTTCCTCCTTTCTCTCCTCTCAAAAGCAGTTCTTAAAATATTCTTTCCTCCTTCTTTTTCATTTTTAATAATTATTCCATACACTTCTGAAACAAAACTCATACTTTTATTAGATTCTAAAGCACCAATCTCTAACTTTTACTATGCCTCAGGCAATAATGTTAAACAAGTAAGACTTTTCAGATGATAAAGCTGCTGTGGTCAGTCTCAAACTTTCTATCTCTGGATAAGCAACACTAAAGGGTCTCTCAAGCAAGTTGCTGCCTATAGCATAAGGAGAAAATCACAGCTCAAAAAAAACACCTACTACACACTGCCTACTGTGAAGATTCAGATAAAGAGCACAGATACAAACCACCCACTCCTTGCCAAAGGGAAGCTTAAGAAAACTCGGTCAGAAATGCACGACTATATTAAGATATAACTCGTTGTTTTAACTCAGATCAGCAAATGGCTCAACAGCATCCTCCCCTTCCTCAAAAATGTACAGGCTAAATTCGGAAAATCATTTGTTGGAGTAACACCCGTTCCCTAAACCTCCTGCCCCCCTACTCCTTGACAGAAAACGTAGTTATTTCTCCAGTTTCCTCACCCGCCCAGCCTCTGGCCCCAGCCTCCCCACACAGACACGAAGGCGAACTGCTGCAGAGGGACATACCCTGCGGCCTCCCCCCCCAGCTCAGCCGAGCCGCCCTCACCCGCCAGCGCCAACCGCGCTTCCCCTCACCTCGCTCCCGCCCCAGGCGACCCCTTCCCCTCAACCCCCCCGGCCCCACAACCCGGGTAAGCGACAGAGGGGAGGCGCCGCGCACCAACACAGGCGAGGCCTCCCGGGACACGAGACGGGGTGCGAGGCCAGACGAGCCCTGAAGGAACGGGCACCACCGCCGTCCGTGCATCTGTCTGTCTCTCCCGCCCTGTCCTCTCCCGCCCTGTCCCCTCCTGTCCCTTCCCGCCGCCCCGGCGCGAGCCCGCGGCTCCTTACTGGACACAACGGCCGCGCACGCGCTTCCGCCTTCGCAGCGACTTCCGGCCACCGGCAGACGGGAGCGCGCCCCCATGAAGGCGGCGCGGCGTGCGCGCGACAGAAAGGGAGGGGTGTCTGCGCATGCGGGAAATGGCCGCTGCCTGCGGGTGGCTGCGCTGCCACCCCGGGACCGACCTTACCGGGCTGCGGGGTCCCGCTCCGCCTCGGAAACTGTGGGAGTGATTTATCTGTACCTCCGCTTGGCCCTCGGCCGCTGTGGAAGCAGTGCCAGCCCGGTGCATGGGCCTCAGTGCCGGCCAGGCCGCTCCAGCTCAGCGTTACCCGGGCTGGCGCTGCCGGCAGCGGGTGCTCGTCCCGTTCTTACCCCGCTCACGTGTATCCCCCGGCAGCGCGGGGGATAGTGGGTATCACTGGTGAAAAGCATAGTCTTGGCGCGGGGGAAGACTGGCTCCTTGTATTCGGGCGACAAACCTCAGCTTGGGTTCATTTGGTGGTGCAGAAGGAAGGGGGCGGTTGGAAGATGAGGGTGGTGAGGCACTGGAAGAGTGTGGCCAATGAATTTGTAGATGCCTCATCCCTCAATGAGTCCAGGGCCGGGTTGGATGGGGTTTTGAGCAACCTGGTTTAGTGGGAGGTGTCCCTGCCCATGGCAGGGAGCTGGAACTGGATGAGCTTTAATGTCTTTTCCAACCCAAACCAGGTTAGTGTCTATGAGCTGCACCAGAGAGCTGCGAAGCAGCTCCTTGGGCTTTTATGTCTGGGACCTGGTATCTAGAAACAAATGTGAAGAAGTTCTTGGGCACCATAAGCCTCTCTTTTACAACTTTTCAGTTTCTGTCCTCTTTTAATTCTCTTTAGGGCCTTGACAAAGTACATAGAGTAACATAAATGATCCTACGTCATCTTTATACAGCCCTTTTATACAACATAAATCTTTATACAACCCTTTTATACAACACCTTTATACAACAGTCTCTGTTTTTCCCGAGATTGTTGTGCTTTTCTTCTGGTTATGTTTCTGAGGATGGGGTATGAAACTTAGTAAAAAACTAATTAATTTTTAAAACTAACACTACATGTTGAGGTTTTAATGGCCAGACCTTCCAAACTGCCATCGGTGTTCTCCTCTGAATAGAATCCCAGGACCAAAAGTTGTAAAGGATTTAAAACCAACTGCTACAAAATGGAAATATGGTCAAGAAGTACCTGATCACTTAAAATGGGAAAGTTAAAGTGACTAGAAATGATAATAAAACAAATTTCTTCATGGATTTTTTTAAGATGCATGGCGTGTTTTTAAAACATACACACTGGGCAACTTCAAGTATTGTGTACGTCCAGAGAGGACTTTAAGAAAGAAAAGCTCTAGAGCAATATAATATACTGATATAAAATATATTCTAATACCAATGTAGAAAATAGAATACTAATTTCCACTATCCAAACCATTTTTCAGTTGAGTGCCAATTATTTGGACATCCTGGTCTCTCTTAGACCTGCTGTGATTGTCCACATTCTCAGTACTGTCCCTTGAGACTTGACGACGGGGTGAAGAGACTGGAAGTTTGTGGTCTTACATAGGTAAACGTAAAAATCACACTAGACTGCTGGCCTGTCAAGGTGTTTGGAGCCATAATCTTATTGAAAAGGATGGACTGTGATCATCAAATTGTGTGTATTTTACCTAAATCTGTTATGTTTGCTCGTATTGCTGCCAAAGAAAATACTTAGGATATTAATAAGATCCCAAGGGATGTCTGGAAGTGATGAATCTGTAAAATAAGCCTAGCCCTAAAAACTCATCAACTACAAAGTAAATTAGAAGCTGGGCAGAGTTACACCCCCTGAGCCCCACCGCGGCTTTGGCGTGGTGGGTGACACTGAAAGGTGAAGTGAATTCCCAGCCTGAGCCCGGGGCAGGATCACCGGGGCAGGTCCCTGATTCAATTTCCCTTCTCCCAGCCCCTCTCTCCTTTCCTTCTCTTCTTCCCTCCGGGATTTTCCGTGCCCAGAATTCCCCAAATCCCGCTGCAGAACCTTGAAGCCGGGGTTAGCACGGCAGTGCTAAGTCCCTGTGCGCTGCCTATGGGCTCCTACTGAAAAAAAAAAAAAAAACAACCAAAAAAACCCCAACAAAATAAAACAAAACACACACACACAAATATATGTAAAAAGAAAAGGGGGGGGGGGAAACAAAAGAAAAAAAAAAAAGAGTTTTTCGGTTTCCCTTTGCGGGTTATTGATAATTTGGTGCTGGGGCCGGTGTGGGCGAGCAGGAGCGACCGGCTGCACATTCAAGTGCATTATTTCAATTAGCTGAGCGCTCTTTGTTGCAAGGTGAAATCATTCACTCCCCGGGCAAGCTTTTTTATTGAATGCTTTCTAAATACTGGCATCGGTCACGTCGCCTGGAATTGAGTCTCTGTCACTAGTATTTCTGCGGTGACTTTGACCAGATCAATGACTGGAAAAAGGCATTAAGGACACATTGATACCGCGGGGTAGTAGACAAGCGGGGCTTGGTTTTGGTGTTCGGTAGTAAAGAGAAACCGATAATGAGCAGATAAACCGGCTTTTCTTAACCCTTGGCGTCCTCGGGAGGCTTCAGCAAGTCTTCTGGCTCCTCTCCTTCACCCCGGCTCGCAGGGTTGATGTAAAGCCGAGCGGTGGTGAGGCAAATATCTCCCGGGTATTCCATAAATCTGGAGTGAAATGCGGTCAGGATAATGAGAAAGTCTTTCCCAGGGAGGAAGGCACTCCTGGGAGAGGCTGCGGCTATAAAAAGTTGCTTTCCAACTCATCTAGGATTTAGTTGCTGAGCCGAGCCGTGATGCAGGAGCGAGCGGGGAAACAAACTCTGGAGACGTTTTCAATTGCAGATTCACCATCTGACCTTTTCCCGGGTTCCCGGCACTATAAAGCCGCCCGTAATTTACCGTTTGTCAGGCTGGGGGAGGCGGTAGGTGAGAGTGCGGACAGAGCCGGGCTGTGAAAACCCTCCACGATTCTTTCCCATCTTCATTTCCCTACCAAGAGCCGAAATAAACGTGTTTGCAACCATAAGCTACAGGGATAGATCATCCGCCCCCTACTACTTTTTATTATTATTTTTATTTATTTATTTATAATTTTTATTTTATATCTTTTTCCCTCCTGAAATACCATCACTTAATAATTACAAAGTCTTTAGGTTTTGTTTTCTTAAATCCCCGCGATTCTGGGAGCTGTCAGTGCCCGCAGCGGTGGGCGCTGGGGGACGGCGGAGCTTCCCCCGCCCACCCCGGGAAGGCTCCTGGAGCCTCCGAGCCCTCCGTCAAACCGGGCAAGACGGTTCATCCCTTACCGGAGAGGGGAAACTGGGCGGTATTCGCGTGTCCCGGTTTTCCCCATCTTGCTGAAGCTCAAGAAAACAGGGATTTTGTTGAACTTGGAGTTCCAGGACGCTCCCTCTCACTTTTTCTTTTTTTTTTTTTTTCCCTGTCATCTTAATAAAGTTGCGAAGTCCCTACTTTCTCCGCTTGCTTACCAAATTCCGAATTAATAAAGTTTATTTAGTTATTTAAATAGATTAAATGTCACATCTTAAGTGGAAGGAGAAGGTTCTACCTTACTGACCTATTTTTCATTTCTGATTTAGAAAAAGGCAAGATTAGCATGGATATTGCATTTTCAAGGACCTCGCCACTATTAAATAGACTGTTAAGTGCATTTTATGGCTGAAGAGTCTGTTCCCGGTTCAGTCTGAAAGACGTGCTAAGTTCATCTCTACCTGCTACATTGAACATTCACTGACTAAAATACTTGCTGTGGATGTACTACCTATGCTCTGTGTCTTTTAAGTACATAACGCTTAATGTTTGAGGACTAGTAAAACATAATTCAACAAAAGTTGTGTTTCTGTGATTCTGTGAAAAGTCCCTGGAATAAAAGCGTTGGGTCTCAAACAAACAAACAAACAAAACAAAACAAAACAAAAACCAAAAACCCCCAAACAAACAACCAAAAATAAACCAACCAAAAAACCCCCAAAACTAACCACCGGGTCGCGAGTGTTTGGCCAGTTGCGCGAATTCTCGGCTAAGGGGTGAGGTGACATCGAGGAAGAGGGGGCTGCGGGGATGACATGGATGCTCACGTCTCCGGAAGGAGCCTCCTGCGGAGACGTAAGCTCCGCGGAGGTTTAAGCGGGCGCGTATCAAACGCGGGATGCGTTAAACGACAAGCGCCGTGCCCGAGCCGAGCTTTGTCCACAGCCGCGGACGCGGAGTAACTTCTGCGTGGTTCTCGCTGGGTTTCCTCAGCGGCTGCTGTTTAAAATCATCTGGAATTACAACCCAAAAATGGCGAGGCGGGTTTTCTGGCTACCCGAGCCACGCTGACCTCCCAGGAGCGGGAGAGGACGGGCCCCGAAGTCCGCCACAGACACGAAGATCAAATCTGCCAGAGGAGCAAAATCCCACTGAATGACCCGGTCCCTCGGGAACTGCCCCCCTGACCCGGACCCGCGGGACGAGGGGGCAGGAAACCGCCCCAGCTCCTTAAAGCCAGTCTCTGTGGCATTTTTCCCGGAGTGGAGACCCCCGAGGGCCCCACGAAGGGCAAGAAATGGCTCTTCCCAAACTGAAATGTCTCCCCCCTTCCTTTGTTTCTGTCCCAGGACACGGAACCCGGGACGACGAGGTGGGGACCGGGGCAGCCGCATCCCTAGCGCCGGGGCGGGAGCGTCCCCAGAGCGGGAGCGCTCGGAGTGCCCCCACCAGCTCGGGAAGCCGGTTCGGGCAGCGCTGAGGCTTTGCTGCCCGTGTCCCAAAGGTTTCGGGATTATTTCTTCCGATTACCTCTCCGTGGGACAGACCGGGAAGGAAAGATCTCTGACGGGCATCTCTCCTCCGGGACTCTCCCGGTGGTGCCCCCTCTGCAGGCACCGGCAGACCCGGCCTCAGCTCTGCCCTCCCGCAGCTCCGCAGCCGAGGCTCCGAGTGCGCTTTCGTGTCGCGGGGGCGAGAGGCCGGGCCCAGCTTGCCCCCCGGAGACCGGCCCCGCTGCTGCCTCCGTGTTTCGGCTGTACCGAGCCCTCGGTGCTCGCAGCCGGTGGGGACTGAACTCCGAACGCTGGAGCCTCTGCCTCAGAAACATCGTCCACGCGCGATAAATACACATTTTAAAAGGATCTTTTCCTGTCTTTTCAAATGCTCGCCGCAGCCTTTCAACACCCATTAGCCTCTAACTTCCAGCCCCGCTCCGTGCCCGGGGAGGGACCCATTATGCTATAAATAGGCGGCGTTGAGAGCAGTTAGCGCGGAGGCGGCGAAGGAGGGGGGAGCGAGCGCAACTGCCGCGGCCGCGCAGCTCCCGGCCCTGCCGACTGCGAAAGCGAGAGGGTTCCCCGGGAGACCCGCATCAGCCGAGGAAATGGCCCTGATGAGCCCATCTCGTCCCTTTTTTCAAGCAACCTGGTGGTTTAGAGGATTAGGGACAGATCCTATCTCCAGCCTATTGTACGTTCCCCGGGCGGAGTGAGCGGCGGGTCCGCAATTGTAATAAATAATGGGGGGGTCGGGGCAGGTGGGGGGGGTGGCTCTGTGTAAACTCTCCGGGATGCGAGAATGGACATTTTCCCGGTGCTTAGGATCTAGTTACTTTCAATACACCCCAGGGACCGACATGACACGGCTTGCACTAATAGGCATCTGTCACCGGCCGTGTTAAGTTTGGCCATATGCGTCCTACAAGTTTGTGGAAGGGAAAAGAAAACAAAGAACGGGAAAAGAAAACAAAGAACGGGAAAAGAAAAAAAATAACCAAAATTTTCTGTTGGCTGGCTGAAGCGAGTGGCTGCGGAAACTTTGCCGGTGATCCCGGTTGTCCCCAGTCCGCCGCTCCTGGCCCGTCGAGGGTTGCGACCCTCTCTGCTCCACCGAAAGCTGCTCGCCGTCCGGGTTACAAACCCTTCCCCCTTTTGGGGACAGACTTCTCGCACCAACCCCCCCCCCCCCCGAGCTCTACCGGTAGCTTTGCGCGACCCGTCGTGCCGCCCGCTGCAAAAGCACGACTGGCCCGGTCCCGTCGCAGGCGGCCCCGGGGATGCTCCCGCCCCCCGCCCCC
>JANHGN010000287.1:0-59405 GCA_024605025.1 Megaceryle maxima
TTCCCTCCAGACATCTGGTTCTGAGATGGGAGCTGCAGTTTATTCTAGCAGACATCATTTAGGATTCAGATCTGACTTGAATCTCTTGTCAACCCAAAAGAACAAAACTCTCTGGTCCCCATCTCTACAGTCTTATAAAAGCTAGTCAGACCTCAGACCCAGGGACTTCAGAATATACAGTGCTACTTGTTTCCTTGCTTATTCCCCAAAGCAAGGGGAAGATGGGAGCATGGCAAAGCAAACACAGATGGAAGTCATCCCCAAGGGTATTGACTGACCAATGCCTAGCCAGGCTATAGATTCTCACTTCTTAGTGCACAGAGGAGGGTGAGGAGAGCCATAAAGCTCTCTTGGAGGCACAGCGTTGCTTGGACTGTGCCATTCATGCACAACCACCTAGATGTGGGCTGTGCCTGAGGCATGGGGAAAAGCCTTGCTTTGCTCTCTCTCCAGCACTCATCTTGACTTTGAGAAGACAAATCCTCTCTTTAAATATAAGTGGTTCTTGTAGAAGAACCAAAGCAATTTCTATTAAGTTAAAGGACTTAAAAGCATTAAGTATTGCCTATGTTTTTAAAATCCTGCTCCTTACTGTTAATTATTATAATTATATAGCATGACAAAAAAATAGGGCATAATAGCATACAGATGTGGAATATATAAAAGGGGAAGTATTTAACATAAGCTTATTGGAGCTGAAAGTACCAGGGATGATTGATTGCTCAGACACAAGTCAGGGAAGTGGTCTAAAAATTATTAACCATAATTGCAATTTATCTATTAACTGTTTCATCTAACATCATGTTATATTTAGAAACAATTCTGCAGTCCAGTAATGCACCTTTTGCTGCTTGTGACAAACAGCAGATCTGCATGCCTGGGTCTGTTTGGAAGAGGGATGTTTACCTGAGAAGCATATTACTTCTTCCATTTCAGAAGACATTAGCATGGTTATAGAGTTAACTACACCTCAGTGACTTCCACTGTTTTCACAGAATACTCTTTAATCCAAGAGATAGCAAAGAAAGTTTTTAAAGACAACTCCCCTTAGTTAGTTAGTAAAGGTTTCTGCTGCTGTTTGTGCAAGGGTCAAAGAGTTACAAGTTTAAAAGGCGGAAAGTTTTCCTCTTGTTTTGACTAAACTGCAGGAAATGTGCTAGAGCTGTGCAGAATTTGATTGCCAAACACTAAGTGAAGATACACACTGAGAAAAGATAGTAAAGCTTTAACCCAACTGATGTAAGAAACAAACTCCAAGGATGCCCATGTTGCCTTGCTTTTATCACATTGTTAATCTTTAATCAGGAAAACAGTTCTGAGAACAGCTCTTTGTGCACAGCTAAACAGGCACCCTTGCTTGGAAGTTAATAGGATCTCCAGAGAATGAGACTATTAAAGCATTGTCCTAATAAATCAATGAGTGAGATGTACAACCCAAAGGAGTTCAAATTCTGCTTCCACGTGGATATGCACATTAAACCTTGCAAAATCAGCAGTAAGGCGTTGGTTGGTGAGTTCAGAAGAGCAGTGGCTTCCTGTGCAATTTTTTTTTCCAGCTTACATCACAAATAGGTATGGGGTTTAGTTTCTGAGGAGACCAAACCAAGCTTCTCAACTCAAAAATCCAAAGAAATCAAGAATAGCCTACAAAATTTAAGACATGTATATTAGCCTGCCTTCAGTGGCAGCAGGTGATTTAGTCCTTGATATTTATCAGCAGAGATACATTAAATCTTCGTCTTCCTCCCTGCTACAGTAACGAATCATCACTTAATTGTCATCAAAACCAGAGAGTCCCATTCCTCTCCCTCAGGAACGGGTTACAGAAATAAGAGCATGGCAGGTATATCTTTTATGCTCTTATATGAATAAACAAAGTCAGCCTTATAGTCCTCAATCTTTTTAAACAGCAATATGAGGAAGTGCCCACAAAGGAAATGAGGATAGATAAGTGACTTGGTTTGTGAATAATGGTTATTACTCTGTTCAGAGCTGCCTCTACAAACTCAGTCTCTTGATCTCTTATTCATACCCTTCTTTTGTTCTATCTTAAATGTGCTCTGCCCAGTGATCTTACTGTTTATGCTTGACCCAAAATAACGAGTGACTGCCTTAGTGCTATTGCAACACAGATACCTGAACTATACAAGGGTAACAAGTGAGTTGTTTTATCTGCAGAATGCAAGTTGGTTACTATATTTGAACATATTAGTTTAAGCTCGTGTGTAAGAGTTCCTTTTTAAGTAAACAGTATTCATGTGCATATGAATCATCCTGAATCAGTAAGTTAGGAGACAGGTACAGATGGTCAGTCAACAGAAGCATGTACAGCAAAGTCAGAATTCTAGCTTCCTAAAAGCATAAGAAAAAAAGTACAATCTCCAGGGCCCAGTTGAACCCTTGATCACTTTACACAGTGTTGTTTGTAGGTATAATCATACTGTGGCACTCATCTGGTAGGAATTATTTACACTAGCAAAACAAAAATGGGTTTACATTGAAAAATTCCCCTCGTGGCCCACCCATGTTGCCTTCTTCTTATGAAAAATGTGCTAAACATAAGCGAACATACAGTAGGTAGGATCTCACCTGACCCGTTCAGGGTTTTCCAGTAAACATGGGATCCATTATGGAGGTAATTGGGTTTTTGTAACATTGATTTTCCTACAGTCGTCAGGTTCGGGAACCAAGAGGTATGTAGTGCTTGACATAGGCACATTTGCCTTCTGACCTTTAGATGTAGCCTGGCTTTTATTTCTGCACAATCACCTTCTTTATTCCGTTGTTGTCACTTCCAGCATTACAAAATGCTTGAAATATTCATCAAAGCTATTTTCCTGGGGAAAAAAGAAATGTATAACAAATCTCACTTGAAACAGAAAACACAGTTCAACCCAAGTTGGCAACTTTTGTGTTGCTGTTAGAGAAAACAGGTTATAGTAAATATTTTTCATTTCAAATAAGAACATACTATATGCATTACAGTAATCTAGAGAGGACCCAGCAGTGACTATCTGTGACACAGATATGAACATGAGAAGGGATAGTGACCTTGTCTAATTAGATTTTAAACTCCTCTTGTCAGGAGCTATCAACCAAACTAGGAAGAATGCACAGGAACAGAGGGAAATTGGCATTATCACCTGCCAATCCCCTTCCCACAGGGAGAATAAAGGCTTGGGCATGTAAAGTTACATGTCCAAAGTCAAATGGGAAATCCATAGCAGAGGCAAAACCAGAATCTAAACCTTCTGAATCTGCACCCACACTTACTGGTTGAAGTCGTCATTCTTTAAGGAAGTCAGCTCATGAAGAAAATATAGAACTCTGTCCAGTGGGTCAGGCTGCACATAATGAAGCATTAACAGAGAATCAAAAGGTAAATGGAGTCATTTAAATAAGTGAGAAAAAACACATTGCCAGCCATGTAGACAGAGCTGTGTAACTCTGAAATGACAACTGACAAAAGAATGCCGCTAGCAAGCAAAGGATTGCAGAGAAACAACAAATGGCATGCAAAAGGAAGGAGCAAGAGAACCCAGAGTTATCTCATCCTAGGAAAAAAAAAGAAAACAAAACAAACCCACCAAGCTTTAATTTTAAAAGGTTTTGCCGTGTAATTTTTTAAGGCCTGAGGATGTGAGGAAGTCTCTTTCAAAGGGCACAGTTAGCAGGACCCTAGTTATCAACTGGAAGCCACAAGATTGTTCTCAAACAAGAGATTGAAAGATCTCCTGCTGCTTGAACCTGTGTGCAAGGATTTGTCATTTACCCCCTCCACTGTCAGGGAGCAGGGAGCCCCTGACAGCTGCACTCGCAGCTCTGCAGTAAGCAGCTTTTGCTCCAGCAAGGGTTACCACTTCTATTTGCAAAGCTGAATCTCGGTGCCATCTGGGCTTTGTACGACTGAGCAGAGCAGATGTTACATAGGTGAAGGGAAACACATAACCTTATGCTGACTGTTTTCCACTCTGTTTAGTACAGTTTGTCCCCTTCTCTCCTGGCTGTAGTTCTGCTGTGCATCCAGACAAAAAAAAAATAATTCAGTAACCATGCAAAAATCATGGTCATGTTCTTATCAACCTTGTGTTGACTAAGGTAAAGTCAGTTGAACTCTTGGTGAGCCCAAATTCTCCATGTGCCTATCAGACCTTCTGCAGTGGATGAGAAGAGCTCCTGAGCTCACGCTTGCCAGGGGTACCCTTACCCAGCCACCAGTCAGATACCAGTGGCTACAGAGACCATTACTCACAATCATACTGATCCCTGATAGGGGGTTTACAGTAGGACTGTGTTCCTACAGGGAAGAGTCCCCAGATGAGAGTTACAGTTTGGGAAGTATCTCCAAAAGAGCAACTACTTATCAGTGTTAAGATTACATGAATCAGTCCCATCTCCAGAGCTAACAAGCTGGTGAGAATGTTGAACAGTGAGTAACATGCTGCTCAGAGCACTAATTGAGCAAACACCATTAATAGGGAGCCACTTGCTGCTCTGCATGTGGGGTGCCATCTCCCACCTGAGATTCAAGTGTGAAATCAGAGTCTAAAAAGTGTCTTGTGTTGCTGAGAAGGGTCAGCAGTGTGACAGGAGGGAATTAAACCTCCAGTATCCTTCGCAGGCAATGTGTGGATGTGTCACAGTACCACCCTAGCCAAGACTCCCGTTTTTATTCCTTACAAAGAAAATGGAAGAGAGAACAAAAACGACTAAATAGTTTCTCTGCCAAAGCAGATAAGCAAGAAACCAGTCTGCTTGTGGTATATTGTCAGCCTTGGCATGGACTATGGCACAGCCAGGACTTTCCCTAAAGTACAGCTCAGGATTGATCACTCAAGCTGATACTAAACTAAGCGTCAAAGGTTTAGTGACTTCTGTCAGAGACCATAAATGCACATTAACACCTGCTCACCTCTGCTGAGATTTACTTCAGTTTGTTTTGAGAAGTTTTAGGGTGTCTGTTGTCAAGATGAAAATGCCAGACAGGCTAATGAAAGTGCAGTCTAATCTCCATAAATCTGGGGGTTTTTTTCTTCATTCCTCTGCCATCAGAACAAGCCACTTGAAGACAGGCAAATAAGTTATATCACCATAGTGATGCACAAATGTTGTATCTTACACTCTGCCCCAAACAAATACTGTATCATTTAGGGTTGGAGAGAAGGAAGGAAGACAGGGAGCACTGTGCTCCCAGTTTGCTGCTACTTGTTCTGCCTTGTCCCAGAGGCTCAGTCTCAGGGTTCACACGGTGCACGTGGAGAGCAGTGTGCAGCATGTGTGGCCAGAACCCCCGAACTCCTGCAGCTGGGTCAGTGCCGAAGAACTGCCTGTAAGAAAAGGGGCTGTGAGGCAGAAATATCACATAGGGCAGTACAGGGTCTGGAATAAACACTTGGCTTGGTCACAGACTCTTTTGCAACTGCAGGCAATTTGCATGGTTCATGTTTTCTTCTGGAAATTGAGGGACCAGCCCCTGCCCTGGTCTCTGTGAGCTGTACACTTGGCAAGGACTGCCCTTGGAGCTGGGCTCATGTGGCATCCAGTCCAGCAGTGACTGCAGTGTGCTCAGTATCAGCTGAGCACAGCTTCACAGCAAAAGAAACAAGCAGCAATGTTCTTCCACTAGTAGAATAGCTTAAAGAAGCCTACAATTTTATAACAAGAAACCCAAGTGACAAACTCGTTGGAGGTGACAATATGTAGGATAATTAGCACTAGGAGGGGAGTAGAATTTCTGAGTATTATTATATGCCATTAACAAATTTCAGATCTTATCGAG
The DNA here is from genome assembly GCA_024605025.1 of Megaceryle maxima. Taxonomy (NCBI): domain Eukaryota; kingdom Metazoa; phylum Chordata; class Aves; order Coraciiformes; family Cerylidae; genus Megaceryle; species Megaceryle maxima. Next base: position 5,780 of record JANHGN010000287.1, read on the forward strand.
AGTGCTTTTTTTGCACCTCAGTTTGTAGTGATGAGTTAAGCTTTCTTTTGATGCTTTTTCTGAGCATCTAAGAACTTTTATATTTATTGCATTGGATTCCAGTAAGTCAGTAAAAGTTGAAGTGCTCAAAATATCTGTTTTGAACAGCCTGAATAGTGTCCATCAAAGCAAACATCCCAAAAAAACACCTTTCAAGACACTTGTTGAACATTATCATCTCAAAATGTCAGATTCACACTCATTTAAATAATTTGACAGCTTCCAAGACACCACCTGATGAGCATCACATTCAGGTGTCAAGAAGTACAGAGAAAGTGCCAAAAAAGTTCAATCTGAAGAAATTATATCAGATATTAGATGAGTATTATAATACAGTTACTACTAAAAGAGTTCTTATTTAAAATGGAAAGTAAACTTTACATTCAAGATATATTTTTTTTTAAAAAAGACCTTACATTGCCCCTGTACCACCTCCCATATTTCTCACTGGTGAGATCTCACAGCAAACTGAACCCAGAAGGCAGACACATGCATGGCAAACAGCAATACACACCGATACTGGGTGAACACCTTAACACCACTGTAACTGAACCATTGGAGACACTACTTCTGGGTGGCTTTTGTTGTGGGAGACACTGGCAGTGTCTCCAGATTAAACCTCTAATGCTTTCTGTGGGGTACCTAAAAGCTGAATCTCTAAGTAAGAAGATTCTTGGAAAAAAAAAAATCTTAGCCCTGATTTGCATATGGTCTAGTTATTTCATTGCACCAGATACTGTGCGTGTTTGATATAGGGGCTTGAGGCTTACTGTGTGTGTGTGATATGCTTTGCAATCCTCTGATGGGAGGTGTTACCTAAATACAAGTAATTTAATGCTGAAGTGTCTAGAATTCCCAGTGGACATCTGCACTCGAGCCCTACTGCCATCACAAATGAAAAACATTTGGAATCCTTAATGTGATTTTTAATGGACATATGTTCATAACACAGTGCCACCAATTTGGCATATTTAGTGTCTTCTCAAGAGAAGCCCACAGTTTGTATAGCAAGATTGTGGGAGGTTAGGATTGCAGTGTGAGAAAATTTGCACAACACCTGCCTGACTATAATTTAATTGGCAGAAAATAATGCTCTGGGTTTGGGGATTTTTTTTTCTGCTGCTCAAAACTGAAGAGACATTAGGACTAATTCTACTGTCTTACACTGTCAGTTTTAAGCTTTTATTCTGATTTTACTTGTGCCGCAATATGATCATTTTTCTAGTCCATTCTTTTTTTTTCCTGACAAGTGAAGCATTGCTGTTTCTCACTCAGTTATTTCTCAGTATAATGGTTTATCTGGCCAGCGGGAAGGACTCAGTATTTTTGTACTTGACTGAAAGAGGTGTGCTTAGTATTACTGAAGAGTATGCCCCATTTTATTTTAATTACCTACCAGGTTTTAAAAGGAAAACAGTTGGCCAAAATGGTCTAGGGGTGAACTTGTAGAGTAGGGTGAATGGTTGGACACGATGATCCCATGGGTCTTTTCCAACCTAGATGATTCTGGGAAAATATTTCTGATCAGCTCCACCAGCAACACAGTATGTGGACTCCAAAGACAAACACAACTGCTGTCATTATTAAATTGTCTTTGATTTTACCTTTGCTTATGGCAGAGCCCCATCTGGAGCACACTTCAGCACCTCTTATCCTAGCAGATTTTTGTTTTCCTTTTCAGGAATGTTTGGCTTTGCAGCACATCAAGGACAGCCCCTCTTACTTCACTATTTTCTTCCCTTCACATTTACAAAACATAATAAAAAGCTTTGCAGGAAAGATAGAGGATGCAAGTCCCAGGGGAAGCATTGCTGCAGTGTGAGATTCAGCTCCACAGTGGTTTTGACTTGCAGGGCAGGAAGGCAAGTAGCAATCCTGGTCCGTGCTGCTCTGCCAGGCCTGGCTTTACAGGACTTGCAAGTCACTGCTGGCTGCCTTAGGGAAAGCCTTGCTGGAAACATCTCACTGACTGCACGAACCCAAGCATGTGGTGGGTTGTGAACATCCTTTATACAGGATACTCGCATCAATTTGGTTGCTTTAAAGAACTCCCTGAAACTTAGCTGGGATTCCCAGATTTCCCATTCTGCAAACTATTGTTGACATTTTACATGCACGGTAGAAGCCCCATCAATATGAAAAGTGACAGGTTGGCATGAAAGCTTTGCCTTATCCAGGCCCCAGATGCTTTGCTGGGATTGGCTGTAAGCAGAGTGAGATGAAATGGCAGCAGAGCTATTTCTACAGTCTTATTTGTCTGAAATACTTCAGTCCTCACACAGACAGACTGCATGGACAAATGGACATCCAAGATCGGCCTTTATGGGCAAGCCAGTCTGAAATGGAGTAGGGGAAGATAAAGAGCTGAAAGGCAGACAGGCAGGAACGGTTAGAGGAAAAACCTCAAAGTGTCCAAGGTCACACTCTTACCCTCAAAATTATAACAGTAGCAGTGGCTACTGGTATCATATAGTGCCACAGATACACGTACACATGTCTGTATACGTACATATGCATACAGTGCATTTCACACAGATAAATTGTGCAGCCACAATCCTGAGCAGCTTTATGCCTTTACTTTGAGTACTAATTTAAAGATGGCTTAATATTTTATGACCCTTGCAGGACTCCCAGTAAAGTGAAACATAACATTTGAAGGAGGGAGTTGATTACTGAGGCAGTTGCTGATCTGGTTCTTCTGAGCATGTATCGATAGAAAATAATGGTTCAGTTTGCAAGAGCCTAAAGCAAGCCACAAGCAGAACTTTCTCTCCTACACTAAAGGAAAACCAACATTTAGATTTGATTGACTTATTGGGTTTTTTGGTCATTGTTGTTGTTTTGGGTTTTGTGTGGGTTTTTTTGTTTGTTTGGTTGGGGTTTTTTTGTTTTTTTCTTTCAGAATTACTTGGACAAAAATAAGGCCTCCAGATGGGTGTGTGTAGTGGATATTCTGCCCTACCTATGTTCACTGTTGAGCTGTACCCCTGGATCAGGCAATGTTCCCAAGGTGAGTAAAAACATCCTGGACAAGCCTCCATTTTGCAGCCAACTAGCGCATATCTGCCTACCAAATGTGCCAACAGCGCTTTGCCTTCATGACCTATGTGTTTCTGGTTCCAGATACTCTTTGCACTCAACCTTTCCCACACTCCAAGAAGTTACGACGCATTTGGTTTCAAAGCCAAATTGGATCAAAGTTTGGTTAAACTACTAAATTTTGTAACTGGTTCAAAACAGCAAACTGAGGGGATAAGAATCACTGCTTCCAGCATTCATTAATCAAACCTGTTAAATGATTACCTTGTCAGGGCTGCTTTGTTGACAACTCTGTATGATGACAATGTCAGTGGTACTGTCCCAAGACACATCCAGTGGTGACGTAAAAGACAAGCCTCCCTCACCTCACCCTAGTGGGAAGGACACTACCGTGAAGAATATTTAAGGAAGGAGGATGCTTCCTTGGAAAGCAGTCATCACAAGAGTACTCCACAGCAAGTGAAACAGGATCATCTGAAAGGGACAGCAGAATCCTCTCTGACATCAAACTCAATCTTCTAAGACAGTAAGTAGAATGGCCTCTATTTTTTCCAGCTTGAAGTTACCAGGGACCCAAGTTCTCTATATTGATTTTAAAGCAGAAATACATGATCAAGTCTATTATAAATTCTGCCTTTGCATTACACATTATGAGGAAGACTAATTGATGCTGGTTACAATGTCACAGCATGCCAACACACTCTATATATTTGATTTTAGATTGTGAGCAGTATTTCAAGGTCATCAACAAGATCCACCACAGGTTAAATAATGCCCCCACAGTTGAAAGCTGAGGTAAATGTCATGCCTAAAGTTGTCCAGGGGGATTTGGAGAGCCTGCCTCCAGAAGCAAGGGATTTCATTGAAAGCAATGCCAAGCTATGCCAGCCTGAGAACATTCATATCTGCGATGGCTCAGAAGAGGAAAACAAAAAAATTCTGGACATCATGTTAGAACAAGGCATGATCAAGAAGCTGAACAAGTATGAGAACTGGTGAGTAGCCTGACAAAAGTCAAGGCTTATCTCAAATTGCAATATGCAGTTTCTATCCTGTTTACTTTTAAAACTGCTTATAACCCTTCAATATTTGCTCTCTGTGAGCATTCAGAACTGTAGCTTATATAGGTTAAATACTCAGGAAAAGAAAACATCTTCCTTTAAAACTTAACATAATGTTTATTGTTCACTTGGACTATCAACTATACACTAACTCTATTGATTAGTTACATCAGGGAACTGAAATAATACTTATATAACTCATCATTAGCAATGGCTAAATATTATTTAGCAAATACATCTTTTGAATAATTCTACTATTTTAGTCAATTAGTTTACTCATCAAATACTTTTTGGTGGCATTCAAATAGCTTTGTGGGTGTTCAAATATTATTCAGTACAGGCATTATTCATATAATGCCGATGAGCTTTGAGTGTAATGTATTCAGCAAATACTTTTTTCAAATATTTCATCATCTCTCTCAACTAACCCAACATGAAAGGAGAATATTAACAACAAGTACATACTCAGGAATTACGTGCAGACCAAGAGATCTTCGTGGAAGAAATCTGCAAAGACTTTTGAATAACTAAGTGCAGGAATTTGGCAATCTGTTTGCAGACTATTTGGGATAGAAAAGGGCAAAATTCACCACAGATAAATTATTCATTGCTAATTATATGCTTAGCTGTAGTGATGATGGTTATGACAGCTGAACTAGAACATTTTTATACTCGTGGAAAATTTCTATGCAGAGGTGAAAATGTAAAACAATCCTCTCTATTGTAAATAGATGGCAACAAATTATTTAAAGGGGAAAAAAGAATCCCCTTTAATAAACTTTTTCACTTTTTATGATCATGCTTATACTCACTATTTATTTTGTGATGCCTCCAATTTAAAGGACTATGCCAATCCACTAAGCTGTACCCTGATCCCAAAGGCACTTATACCAACACTTCAAGTATTTACTTGGCATCCACTTTCCTTGAGGCATCATTTTATGGTCCCCATGCAAAACAACTTCACACTGATGAGAATCAGAATTAAACAGGATTAACTTCTCTCTGGAAGTTAGCACCAGAGAATAATACTGAGATAAGAGGCAAAGGAGTATTAATATGTAACCAGAATTTCCTAGGCCATATAATTTGTTATTCATACTGAAAAGTCTTGAAACAATTTGTATGAGAGAATGTCTCTGATTTTTGAGGTTGTTGTACTGCCTCTGCCATTGTACTTTTGGCCTTATAAAGCATTGTACCCTTTTGTGCTAAACTGGTCCCACAGAAGGGGAAAGAGTGCTATATTGATAAAATCTAATTTCCTGATCTTTGCTGAAATGCAGCTGGTTGGCTCTCACTGATCCAAGAGATGTGGCAAGAATTGAGAGCAAAACAGTCATCATCACTCAGGAACAGAGAGATACCACTCCAATCCCTAAAACTGGAACTAGCCAGCTGGGTCGCTGGATGTCTGAAGAAGATTTTGAGAAAGCTTTCAATACCAGGTTCCCAGGCTGCATGCAAGGTAGGCAAGAAAAGGACAGTTGACATTGAACTTCTAGGATTACAGAGACACTGCTACCAATAATTACTGTAATCTTTAAATAATGGGTTTAGCTGAAGGCTGTTTATACCCCTGATATTAGTCACTTTGTTGGTTTTATCTGGATCTTTACCATACATCCAAATGCCTGTGCAAGGCTATCCTCAGACTCTTTCTAGCATTCTTCTCTTCATAAAGAGGGGCAAAGTAAGGTAGGAAAATTCAGGTGATTATTTTTCAGGAAGTCACACAGCAACTAAGCAGCAGGATGTGAGGTGAGAATGGAGGACACCCCACCTCCAGCAATAATTTTCAGGTTCAGTGGTTTACACCAACTGAGAACTTGGCCTCCACCCACCTTTGCTGCTTGCTAGACAATGTGTCTGAACAGCTGCTTCCAGCATTTAAGATAAAACTTCTTGCTACACAATTAGACAAACAAAGCTACAGCTCTTTAAACATCATCAGAAACACCCACAAGACAGGCAGCTTTTAAAAGAGCGTTAATAAAGACTATTTCCAAAATTTCTTGCTTTGCTCTTTGCCATATCTTGCTACTCCCTGTTTTCCAGGACGTACAATGTATGTCATCCCCTTCAGCATGGGGCCTATTGGATCTCCTTTGTCCAAGATTGGGATTGAGTTGACAGATTCACCGTATGTAGTAGCCAGCATGAGGATCATGACACGGATGGGAACTGCTGCTTTGAAAGCCCTGAGCAATGGGGAGTTTGTAAAGTGTCTTCACTCAGTTGGATGTCCTCTACCACTAAAAGGTGAGACATTAAAAACTGTCACCCCTGGAAATCCCCAGGGGCATGTTTTAAGACCTGACTGTGTGTTCTCAGCACATGGGAGACACTCACCATAGAAGATCAGGGTGGTTTGTGCAACAGCACTAAGTTCAGAACTCAATTACAGCAATTAATGAGAGTTTTATGAAAGGAGATTATTATCCCTAGAGTACTTACCAGGGGGGTTCCTTTAAAGCATCTGGTATGGGTTCCTGTCAGAGGCTCAGTGCTGATGAAACAGTGTGATCCAGCATGGAAATTGCTGCATTCAAAAGTACAACATTCTGTTCCTCAGAACCATTAATCAACAACTGGCCGTGCAACCCGGAGTTAACGCTGATTGCCCATCTCCCGGATCGCAGAGAGATCATTTCATTTGGCAGCGGTTACGGAGGAAACTCCTTACTGGGGAAAAAATGCTTTGCTCTCAGAATTGCCAGCAGAATCGCCAAAGAGGAGGGCTGGCTAGCTGAGCATATGCTGGTAAGAGCTATTAAATCATGTGTGTTTGAGCAGCCATTAAACCCTAAATTAACTCAACATAAATACATCACATCTTGCTATCAAAGAAATTAGTCTCATATGGATAATCCTGTAACATTAGATATGACTTTATCACATGGCAGGCTTGCTGCTTGCAAGGTTAAAGTACCAAACAGTTTCAAATAGTACCTGTAAAATAAAAAAACCAAGAAAGACTTAAATTTTTTTGACAGTGGCTACTTGTAGGCAGACCAGTGTACTTGAGCAGAGCCTAAACATCATCACTGAGCATCCACTTTGCCCCTACAAGTCTAAAAGCAAAATATTAATTGAAGTTTTGAAAATTGTCTTTCATATTATGAAGAGGTCTATGCACTCAAAAATCTGCAATTATTAGATTTTCTCAAAGAGTTCTGCTTTGTACCCTTCCTGTCTTTGCTTTCTGCTGTCACTTAAACATTCTACTACCATAAAACACCACTGAATAAAAGAATTTTCAAGTGCGTAAGTGAACATTCTCAGAAAAAAATAAATATCTATGGACTATGAGAAGTGCTTTTATTTCACTCCAGTCATGCGGCCAAAAGAATGTTGCCTGGTTTTCTTCTGTCTCAGATCAGAAACACAGCTGTATACAGTCTGTGTATCTTTAATCAGCAGAATAAAAATAAATGTTTTAATTATATACATACCTGACATTTTGTAAAAACAAAAACTCCTTAGAAATATTCTAAGGGCAAGAGCAGCAAACTTTGATTGATAAAGTACAACTTGATTTATTTGTCAACTACACTATGTGATTCTTCTTCTGTAAGAAGAAATTTGCATAATAAAATATTTTATCCTTGCCTCTTGCTGAGAGACAAACCTTCAAAACTAGATTGCAAGAAAAAAAAGAGGACTGTGTTTAACAGTTGCATTAATTTTTCAATAGATCCTGGGTATTACCAATCCAGAAGGTGAAAAAAAGTATTTTGCTGCAGCATTCCCCAGTGCATGTGGAAAAACCAATTTGGCCATGATGAACCCAAGCCTGCCAGGGTGGAAAATTGAGTGTGTGGGTGACGATATTGCCTGGATGAAATTTGATGAGCAAGGTATGGAACTGAAATTGAATTGTTTTACAGTCTAGTACAGGTTGCTTTTAGGTGCAGCAAGACATGTTACAACATTCTGGATATAATTAAACCAGTTTGATTTACTTACATTTTGCTATTTAACTTCCAGGCAACTTAAGGGCAATCAATCCAGAAAATGGCTTTTTTGGTGTCGCCCCTGGAACCTCAGTCAAAACAAATCCTAATGCTATTAAAACCATATTCAAGAACACCATCTTTACCAATGTAGCAGAAACCAGTGATGGGGGTGTCTATTGGGAAGGCATTGATGAGCCATTACCACCAGGAGTAACACTGACTTCATGGAAGAACAAGGATTGGACCCCAGACAATGGTAACCTGGCCCACTCCACAGTCTCTCTTGGCTTCTTTGCTAAATTCAAGTTAATTCTGCCATTGTAACCTTTTCACTGTATTATGCAAATAAACAGGAGAACCTTGTGCTCATCCCAACTCACGATTCTGCACTCCAGCCAGCCAGTGCCCCATCATGGACCCTGCATGGGAATCACCCGAAGGTGTGCCCATTGAAGGGATAATATTTGGAGGCCGCAGACCTGCTGGTAAGAGATGCAGCAGCTCCATATCAAGGCTGAAGTGCTAACCACAGAAGGGTTGAAACAAAACTGATCATAGACATGGGTTTTGCTTTCGCAGCTGCAAAAGCATGGAAATAACCATGTTGGTCTAACTTCTCCACATTAGTTTTTGGCACACACAGTCAGAGCCACTGATATTTCAATGTCTGAACTGTTAGATGTTCATAGGAAAAAAAAAAAAAAAAGCCCTGGAGAGACATCAGGACCCACTAACCTGAGTAATATATAAACACATATAGCAAATTGCTGTACTTGTCTCAATTTGCTTGCAGTTTAACCAGTTCAGATAGGAAATGATTAGAGAAATGAACCGGTTGTAGACAGTTTATATAAATGGAAGTAAAATAAATTGATCTGCTAAAGGTCACCTAAAGCTAGAAAAGAAATAGAAGTAATGATAGGCTTGAGTCTAATATCATGACCACATGACCAGATTCCCTTTCCAGTAAAAACTGCTGGGGATTCTGAGATCCCAAATATCTCCCACTGATGAACTAAATGTGAATGTGTTCAGTAACCAGTAGCCAGTTTTGAAAACATTCATATGAATGTCTTTGCTATAAGAGGGAAGGAAATGAACTGATTTAAATAAACAAACAAACCAAAACAACAACAAAAAGCCAAACAACCAACAACAAAAACCCCACACCAAAACACCACAAACAGGAAAAATTAGAATACATTCTACAGTAACATGCATTTGGCAGTACCTCAGGTAGCAAAACCTATTACAAAAATGCTTCTGGTCCTCCAATTAATAAGTGATTTTGTTCTTTACAGGTGTGCCTCTTGTATATGAGGCCTTTAATTGGCAGCATGGAGTATTTATAGGAGCAGCTATGAGATCTGAAGCAACAGCAGCTGCTGAGCACAAAGGTAAATAAAATTTTAATCTGCCTACCTGTATAAAAAGCAATCCTTTGCTGGACTGCTGCTCTGTCCTCCTTCCTTAATCTTTCACGTTTTGGCAGCTACTTTTGCAACCTGTGCATTTTCACAATACAAAAAATATTTGTACTGGAATTAAAAGCCAAATTCCTTGTAAAAGTCAAATTAAGCAAAATAATCCCCTAGGTGGTAAGCATACAGAACAGGGTGCAGCACAAGATTGACAGAAGCCTTGATATGGACTTCTTGTTACAGTCTGGGATAAATACACTTAATTTTTTCCTTCTGCTAGAGCTCAACATAAATACATGAACCATCAAAGCCAGCTCTTGAGGATCTTCATTTAGGCTGCTCGACCTGAGATTTAAGAAATTTAATTTCCACTGATTACAAAAAATAAGTTGTACTCTTTTTTTTTTGTATGTAAGGATAACGCTTGCATTGTTTCTTAAAGCTCTTTGGTTTACATACAGAAGGGTGGTTAAGGGACCATGGCTACTAATTCCTGGGAGGATATGAATGTGTACTTTAGAATAAATGTGCTGTTTATTACCTTACATTCTCCATTTGTATTTTGAACAGGAAAAATCATTATGCACGATCCATTTGCCATGAGACCTTTCTTTGGCTACAACTTTGGCAAATACTTGGCCCACTGGCTTAGCATGGCACATCGTCCAGCTGCAAAACTACCAAGGATCTTTCATGTTAACTGGTTCCGGAAAGACAGCCAAGGGAAATTCCTGTGGCCTGGCTACGGAGAGAATTCCCGTGTGCTGGAGTGGATGTTCAACAGAATTGCAGAGAAAGCATCTGCCAAACCGACTGCCATAGGTTACATCCCTGCTGACGCTGCTTTGAACTTGAAGGGTTTAGAAGATGTCAACTTGACCGAACTGTTTGATATCTCCAAAGAGTTCTGGGAAAAGGAGGTAGAAGAAATCAAACAATACTTTGAAGTGCAAGTCAGTGCTGACCTTCCCTATGAAATAGAAAGGGAAACACTTGCCCTAGAGATGAGGATAAAACAGTTGTAGCTGATCAAACCCACAATTATTTATCAGTCCACACACACTGAAACAAGACACACAAGTTTTACCAAATCACCACTGAAGCACAACAGCACGCTGATGGGCAGTGGGTTATAATGAAAGTAGGTCTTAGTTTAGTTAGAATATAAATAGGGGCATTCTAGACGCAACTCCAGACCTAATGATTTACAACTACATCAGCAGCCGTGAATAGGTGAGCAGCTGTGAGAATGTATGTGCACACAGCCTTCAAAACCCTGATCTGTCACTTACATGCACATGTAGCCATGATGCATGGAAATTATCTGCCTAGTTCTGCATATACGATCCAAGCCAATCCAGCCTTCAAGGTGTAGCCCATTGCTCCTATCACACAAAGCTCCAGAGTCCCAGACTATACAGGAAAGAAGAGAGAAAATTCCATGCTGTACATATGTATTACCTAAACACAGCTTAAATATTTTTTAGAAAAATGAAGTTGTAGCTTTTATCAGAGTGAAAGATGACTTTGTATTACTAATGCATATTTAAGATATTGCTATTATATATGACTCATGTTCCTGTGATTTCCAGATGTTTTGAATGGCTTGTTCTTTAAACTATTGAAATAAATGTTTATACAAAATATGACCCCATTTCCAATATTGTCACTGTTTATAAACTAGAGGGATATAAATTGGGCCTCCTGTCAATACCACAGTACAGGGAGAAATTCACATGTGGAAGTTAGATGTTGACTAGCATTGATCTGCTACTCCTAAGCCAAGTAGTTTGAGCCACATACAGTCTTTGCAAATTTTATTCAAGCCAAAGGAATGATCCAGGAATTATGATACCAGCTGTGAGCAGTCATCCAGCTAGTGACGTGCTCTCCATAACTGGGCATTGTTAGCTGCTTTAGGCATTTATAAAATAAACTACCCTCTAGGAAGCCCCATTTTAGGACCTTGATCATTTGCTAAAATCATAGAATTTATCTGTTCCACAGTACCTTGGCTTTTGCAAGAATAACTAGGGGAGCTGCTGAAGTGAAGGCAGTTTGGGAAGAGCTTTCTGGATTTGCTGGGATGCCTAAAGCCTTAGAGCTCAGTGAAAATAGGTGTTGGCTTCCTTGTAGATCCAAGATACCAAAACCATCCTATGTTCTCCCAATTAGAGGTGTTCTTTACATGCTTCCCATGTCCCTGGCAGGTATCCTGCTTTTTCACTTTGAATGCTTGATCTCCCAAAATATATTGCAAATATTTACTTAAAAAGAAAATCACTTACATTGTGTAATAAGCCCTTTTATAGGCCCCGCTTCCTTGCAAAACAAACAGTACCAGGGCTGGTCAACAGATGCCCTTCAAAATTTGCTAGGAGAGGTCACATAGCCTGAAAAGCCTCTACCTACCTCCTGACTCCATGTTCAGGACTTAACAAACATTATCAATTTTGAAGTGAATAATACAGCATAAGTCAATATCCAGATCATACAAAAAGCAGACAATAGAAAACTCTGACGAAAGTGGCGGAGAGAAGCGCAGCCTCTGTAGAGATGATCATCAGTTGACCTTCTTGCTGGTCAAAAACCACATCTGCATAGATACAGATCTCCTATAGAGTCATGCTTATTAATTTTTATTCATTCACCCTATCCCCTATAGGGTCATCATTATTATATCATCATATCCATATATTCTTGAGTGGGTCCAAAAAAAAAATCAAGGTGGAAAACAGTAAATAAGTCAGAGGTATTGAGCCAAGAGCTACAATTATATGTGCTCCTCAGAGTCAAGGACTACGACACACATAAAATAAAGGTGTTTATAAAGGAATTCTAGAAATAGTTCATGGAAGGCTTGGGACATTTCCAAACTGATATGACTATATGGGACCTGGTATTCGGATAAGTCTAAGGAAGAACAAGGACATCTAAAAAAAATCTGTCATGCTAACATCAGAGTTATGGCCAGTTACAGACTCAGAGTTTCTTATGGGCCTCATGAGAGGATCACAGTCCTGAGCACCGCACAGATGTTCCAAGCATATTTTGAAATGCTGCCCAGGAGATGTACAGAAGCTCGGGGTTTTCCAGGGCTGAGCTTCTCAGTGTGCTGTTCTGCCTTTTCAAACACAACCAGGCTTGACATTCTAAATATTACAAAAGAAATGACTTGTACTTCATGCCAGAGGAATTCATGCCAAAGGCCCAAGCCCAGCAGGAATATGGACATGGGAGAACTGGGAGATGCTTGTCCCATAAAATGCTGCTCAGAGAGGAGATAGGCACCATCACTGTGGGCCAACATGACTGTGATCTTACAGCACACACCCAGCTAGCATGACTGATGTTATAAGGAGCTCTCTGCCTTGAGAGCATCATACCCCAGGCCAACACATGGGATTTTGTATTCTGACCGAATACTCACTTTCTCCTTCTCACCCCAAGAGGTTGGCAAACTTCCTTCCCTTGACCTCCGCTGCCCTCAGGGTTCTCCTCTGGGTATTCTTTCCATGCAACTCCTGGAAAGTGGCTATCGAAAGCACTTCTGGCAAAAATATTTAAACCATTTGCAGTTCTCCCACGCCACACATTTTAACCACATGCACCTTTTCAAACACTGCTCAGAGACTGACGGGCACGCAAATCATTCCGGAAACTATAGAAAATTGGGGAAAAAACCTGCTGTACTGCTAAAGCTGAGAACAAGAAAATAACTTCTTGTGCGAGTCATCCAACAGCTCCTTTGTATGTAAATACATCCACAACTCATCAGGATCTATGGGGAGTACAATTTACATTTTGAATGATCAAAACGTTTAGTATTGGCAGAGAAAATGTTTAAAAAGAGAGAAGGCGGTGGTTTAAAATTTAGAAACTTAGTCAACCGTGCCAGATTATGATCTCAACTTCTCTCCCTCCAACAAATACTATGCTCCATAAAAACAAAATGAATTAGAACAAAATGCTTTTAAATTGAAATTTGGAAGTTCCCCTGGTTTTCAAAAGAAAGAGGGGAAGGCAACAAATGCAATAAATTTCAACAAATTAGTAGAGAAATATAAAACTTGGCCTATTAAATGTGATTCAGAGAAGGGAAGCACAGGAAAGACTAACACATGAAGTGCACAGAGCCATAACATTTGCAACAGCTGTGTTATGAAATGCACTTGGTATTCTGGGAAGCGAGAAACAAAATACTTTGTTAAAACACTTGTGGATGTACCGGTGGCTGAGAAGACAACAGACAAAATCAAAATCAGTTTAACCATTAATGTCATTGAGGATATGGTCTCTGGTACCTCATTTATGCCGTGATTCACTGAACAGGATGGATGTGCCACATCCAGGGGAGGCTGTGCTCAACTCCCTTAAAGTTAGTGCAGCTCCTCTAAATTACCTTTATTTACTCAGGCAAAAAGTCTGGCTTCAGTGCCAAGTACTCCTATTAGAACAGATAAATCCATAGTCATCAGACCCAGACCTTGGTCCAATCCTCACACAGGTTGAGAAGCCTCCAAACCTGATGCCATCCTTTGGACTCACTTCTAATGTTTCAAGGTCAATTTTTGACTGTTTTGTCTTGTTCCTTCAAATCCCTTTCTCAGGTGACAGTCTCAGTAGTAATTAGCTTGAGTCTAAAAGATACCCACACATCTGTATTCTGTCAATATGATGAAGGTTAAACCAAATAAGTAAAACCAAAAAGCAACATCCAGCTTGCTGCAGAACTCTTATTGGCAAAAAGTGAATCCCAGCTTAGAACCTCTCACAATTCTGTGTTGATAGGGCTATTTTCAGGGAGATAAAATTCAGGAGTAAAATTCAGAAAAATGGCATTTGTGCTCTGGGAAATACTGTTTTCCAAAACCTTGGCTACCATAGTAACATGATTTATTCCCTACTTGCTACAGTATAGTCAATTAGCTCCCTAACCAGAAGACAATTACCATAACTAGAGGTGTACCTGTCTGGAAGTCTACTGAAATGCTGCTTATGGATGGCAAAGCAGAGCGCTCTAAATTCCAAATTAGTAATCATTATTGTCGATCAGGGAGGACATTTCTGGCAGTGGTTTAACCTCAGCAATACAAAAGGGCACATTTGTCAAATGGATGCTGGCAAATCCCAGTCGCTGAGATTCCAAAACACGTTCTGCCACATCTGTGAATCTGTATGCGAAACAGCTAGGTGGGGAAGAGAGAGAAGAAAGAAAACTACAAACTGCTATTGTATGTCTTTACTGCGTTCTGCAGCTATCACAGATACAACTTTTGGCTGCAAAACTTTAACAGAGGAGGATTTTGAGAGCAAATAACAGAAATCCACATATATTAATATGCAAAATCCAGGCTGAATCTGATCCTTACAAACATAAGCATCATTATGGTATCTTTGTTATAAAATGCCATGCAGAAGACCTCTGAGTTGTCCCTGAAGGGCTTTATGTTGCCTTCATTACTGTCAGGGACACTGGTCACCTCAACTTTCATTTTGCTCCTCCATACATTGACTTCATTGGACTTGCAGTGGCTTTTATCCAGCATAAGCATGACCAGATGCAGCTTCTGAGATTATTTGACTCCAGCTTTAGTTCAAGCTGATAAGCTGCTAGCAGAACTTTTTCTAACACACATCCCAGGAACATTACTTGTGTCCCCTTTGGAAATGTCAGATACTGGCCATTTGAAAAGAGAAAACATCTGTTTTAATCCTCCCAAAGGAACATATCAAGATTTTGTGGTGTTTTTTTATGCAGCCTCAAGGCCTTTTATTCAGCTAAAAAAAAAAAAAAAAACAACAAAACCCCAAACCTTTATAAAACTGCTGGGGCTATTTGCTGTTGTCCTTTTTCTGTTTTTAAACCAAGTTATTAATTTTTGTTCTTTTTCTTGTAAATCATCACAATGCCATTTCCCAGGTTGAGATGGCCAAGAAACGGTTCTTCCCAGAAAACTGCTCCTGATAAACAGCTGTTCTCCAGAACAAACTAAGCTCATCCTCAACGGAAAATAACTTCTAGGCTCACAGTTAATAGATCTCACTCCTGCTTTGTGTAGTTTTGGAGGCTTTCAACTAAAACTAATAGTCTGAGTTCTTCCCCCTTCTCCCTGCCCTATCTCATCAGTGAAATCCTAGGAAGGTCCTGTCACCTTGGTGGAGGCTGGCACTGCAACAGCATGTGCATACGAATGCCATCTCAGCTATGAATGTGAAGAACACAACAAAACCTCATTTTACCCACCGGAAACCATCACTATATTTATCTGCATCTTCCTGAACAGATGAGAAACTTCCCATGGTGTTCTGGAGCTCCAGATCCTGAGAGCAGCTATGAATAGCAGCTTTAAAATTAACCAAGGATGGAGAGAGAGTGAGGCCCTAAATGCTACCAGACGATGCCAGTTCAGCTGGCTTAGAAGCCAACAGAGCCTTGCTTGCAAGTGGCACAGAGATAAATTCCAGCCCACAGGGTGAACAACATTGCCATCAGTATCCAGTAACACTGCAGAACTGGTATGACTTTGCACGACTTGCGCACTGTTAAGCTTAGAGCTGTACAAGTCTCCCAGGAGTTATTCCTGCTAGGAGAAGCCAGAAGGATGGCGAGACCCAGGTGAACTTTCTGGAGGTGACAGTGCATTGCACTGACTCTCACTGAGCAATTTTCCTCCTATGTTAGTTTTCCTATAGCTCTTTCAAGTATGACCAGGCTAAGGTAAATGTGCCTGAACTTTTGTTCCACCTCCATCACTGAATTGCCTTAGTGCTAAATAGCAAGTTCATGAAGAGCCATATGGCAATGGCAGTGGAGCTGGACAGCAGAACTCCCACTGGCTTTGGCAGTGACAAGAAGAATCTGTGGGTTCTTTGCTGAGGTTTGTTTTTGAACATTTGGTCTGGTTATGCCTTTGAGCTTGGGATACTACCAACAGTTTGTTAAAGCTCCAGAGGTAGCCAGTAGGAAAAAAAAAATGCAAGCTATAAATTTAACTAGGACAGCAGTTGGGAAAGGGAGCGGGAGGCTGTTTGAGAACCCTGGGTGGACTGGTCTTAGAGGATAAAAACAATATCATTCTGACACTAGTAAATAGAAGTAGGCTTCGGATTCCATGGAGTTTTCTTGGTCTTTATTCTATAAAGACAGAAATCTGGCTCTATTTCATCATAGTTATCTACACTCAGGCACCCCTCCACCCTCAAAGGAGATTAGTAGTGATAATGCATCTGGTACCTGCCCCAGCAATAACAGATCTATGTGGAGAAGATTACAAGAAATTGTTTGGACTTCTGCCCAGTCCTAGAAGTCCCACAAACCATTTCCAAAAGTCCCATCAGTTTTTATGGCTTGTCTCTCATGAAGGCTGCTGAAACCTACATGAAGGAGAGACTTTAAAAAGCTTTTTGCAGACATTTATTTCTGGCCAAATTATGATTGCTTGGAGGAAAAAGAAGCCACCATACAAATCTTGTTAGAGACTTCAGCAGGAACTCACAAACCCATGCAGAACTGAGATAAGCTAAAAAAAGCAATACCATCCAGGAAGGAAAGACAGACCAGCCAGCCAAATTCAACTCTAATTCCAACCCGTGACAGACCCCTGGGGCAGCTCCAAAGCCACTTAGCACAAGCATGGAGCTGGGCCAGGAGATGCTGGCACCAGAAGAGCAGCTCTAGCAAGTCCAGACTGCAATTTGGTGATTTGCTGAGGGGACAGACTCGGACAGACTTGTTACCCCAAGTACTGCAAACGCACAGCTCCCCATCTCCAGAGTGCTCCAAGTCAGATAGCTCCAGGGACACTGTGGTGCCCGAGCTCCCTGCACAGCAGAGCGTGTGCTGTGTGCGTGCGCTGGGAAGCAAACTGCACATCTGTTAACTACACAAAAACACGCTGGCAACGCTCAGGGTGGCTTGGCAGAGGAACCTGTATCAACTGTCTGAAGTCCAAGGTCTAAAGGGCAATCTGCCTTCAGAGACGCCTGCAACTTCTGCAAGGAACGGTGTCCAGTGAAATCAGTGCCTCTGCAGCGCACGGCCTACACTGAGGCCTTGGCATATGCCAAGCAAATGCTGCACCCACTTAATGCCACACAGGAGGTGAATTTCCCAGGAGAGCTAGAGGGGGGGAAAAAAGCTCCAAACACACAGAGCATCTCAAGAGGCTAAAGGCTCATCTCTGTTCTCCTCAGACCCCTTCAACAGACCTCACTGGAGACACTGCTCTGCCAGCAGAGGCAGAGCCTGTGGGACACCAGCACAGGATTACTGGGTGCTGGGAGTATTTACTACAGCAGGAACTGGAAATGCTTTTTGCTTCTTGCAGGGTTACAGCACATAGAGCTTCTAGGAAGGTGACTGTACTGATTAGTCTTGTGCAGGACTGGGGCTGTTTACAACTGCCTGGCCTGTGGGTCCCCAAGCAGCACACTTCAGCACTGTAGGTGAAAGCTGGGGGTGATCAAATACTTGGGGACCAGACAGTTTCTAGCAGCAACAGCTAGAAAGCTCCCCACAGGCTATGTCACACTGCTGCAGTATCTCCAGACAAGCAGCTCTTTCCCATATTGCTACACCCTTAGCAAGTAGAAGCTGGAAGCTTCTTCTGTTCCAGTTGCTGGAGATCAGCTCCCAGACTCCTGGTCCAGGTGAATGTGTTTGCTGAATGCTGTCCCTGCTGCAGACGAAGCAGGAAGGCCAGGGAGGGCATCTGTTCCCAAGACATTTATGATGGTGCTGGTTTTTTTGAACCATGAATCTGAACAGAAACCATGTTGCACCTTAAATGTCACTGCTAGGCAGAAGGAAAGTCATGAATCTTTAGCAATCTTCCCAACATCATGATTTTCAAGCAGAAAATGAATATACATTGGAAGAAACACTACAGCTGTGACTGCCTCAGTGAAGCTATTAACAAATGCAGTGTAACATGTCCAAATGCAGTCAGCCCTGTCTGGGGGCTGCTGGGTCTTTCTCCCATCCTTCTTCTCTCCCCATTGCTCTGCTTATTGTTTGTTTCATTGTTAATCCCACCTAATTTAAAAATAGGAAATTGATTTCTTATGTATCCATTACAAACCAAATCATTTCTTTATTACAGCGAGGATCATATTTCATAAGCAAGTCATGGAAAATTAAAACCATGCCTGTTGCTTTGATGAAATAATGGAGAGAAAAGCTGGAGGGGAAGGCACAGACAGCTGGGGGCTATCATACAACCAGTGGTGGAAGTTAACTCTTTGCAGGCACCTAAGGCTCTCACAGCTGCCAGTTCTCCTCTCCCAAACTCCTGGTTATAGTGCTGAGCACTCCCTTATCACTAAAGCTCAAAAAGCATCTAGAAGGAGGAATGAAACCCCTCTGAACAAAATAGGTCAGTGATTTTGATAGCTGGAGGTTCTGTTGTTAGCAGAAGGCTTGTAGCCCGCCTGTGTGCAGAACCAGATACCTTTCAATATTAACACTACTGAAATCAGGCGCCTGACAGTTGCTGTTGCACAGTGTACACAAGACAGAAACCCACAATGCCAGCAACACATGAGCCCAGAAGTCCTTGTAGCAGTAATATTTCTAGGCCTTGGGCATATTAGACCATTGTGCTTTGCTGCCAAGCAGGGGGATTTAGACTGAAGGGGAACCCCATTTTCCTGGGGACATAGACGTTTAGTGTACATTGCACACACGGCTGTGCAGCAGGAACCCCAGACAGACAACTAGTTAACGGTGTCCTATGGCTTGGGGTAGATTATGAATTTAAAAAAAAATCCATTGTGTGCATTACTGAGGATTTATGGACTGCTCTGTGAACCTCCCTGTGGAGCAGAAAGGACATGGGTCCAGATAAGTACTACAGCTCGCAGGACATTGCAACATCCAACCCAAAGTTCATCAACTACTTCATTAACATGCTGATCTCTAGGAATTGCAGCCAAACAAAACCTCTTCAATTTTCCTGCCAGAAGCAAAAAGATCAGCGAGTTATCAATGTGCAAAATGTTTTTTTTTCTATAATGTTATCTGTAGATGTAATCATATAAAAATACTGTCTGAGGATAGAAAAAATAAGCAAAGCTATCACAACAGACCACAAGCAATCTCCATGAGAGTGAAGGGCAGCAGAAGAGATTGTTTCAGAGCAGTAATTCATGTCTAGTCTGATCATCTCTCTGAGTGCACCCCTTTGAGCAAGAAACTATTTGCCTTCACTTCTTTGGGATAAGAGTCTCCAGTTTTGAAAAAAGAGCCCACTTTAGAGTCTCTTGCAGGTTTGTGTTACTCTCCGACTCTGCCATGGCTCAGGGACCTGCTGTTCTTTCTGGCACTTAGGGCCAGAGAGATTATCATACTAAAGTTATTCTTACACCAGTTAAGAGACCTGCAAACACAGCCACCTCACCTAATCCTTCCCCTGCTCTGGGACGAGGCCAGCCAGTGAGCAGCAGGCATTTGCCAGTTTGCTGCAAAGAGCTTCCTAACAAGCAAGCCAAAGAAAGTCCTCTTAAAACTCTTTATAGTCCTTTTACAGTGGTGATTCTCAGAATAGGAAAACAAGTTTTGTAACTCCATGTGAGCAAAGGAAACAGGCTCCTTCCAGGAACATCCTGCATCATCTTTCCAGCCCCCAGCTCCAAAGACCTTGTCTAAAGCTGTCTCTCTGGGAGATACCATGCTCCCTTCTGCTAGTTTCTCTATTGGCTGCTGCTATGTTGAACCAACTTATTTTTTGGAGTAAAGAGCCAAACTGTGTAAACTACTGCAAGTTACCACTAAGCAGTTCCAAGATCAGATAAAATGGACAAAGACCCCCAGCCTCTAAAGATCTCCTACACAAGAGGCACTTCACTTCCCTGTGGTGGAAGATGCTTTACACTGCTTTCTGGTCTGCATGATGCTCCCTCATCCAACTTTCTGGCCAGAAACTCAGTCCTTAATTTCTATCAGCATTTTAATGATTATCAAGTACACTACAAAATTATTTTCAAGAAGTTTCTTCTTTGGAAAATATCCTCTAGGAGTTCTAACAAGTACTTGTTTTGATGATACATTTGGTAAGACAGTCACCAAAAGAATTCAGAAATGCAGAAACATTCATTTGCACTTGCACAACAGAGCCGACTCACCACGCTAATATTTTAATGGAACCACTGGATGTTTTCATTAGCTGCATCTGCCACTATGACAGCAACAATAACTCCCAGACAGAAGTCGAGACAAGACATAGTAATTAGGTCAAACCTTCAGGACAGAGCTGTCATCGCTAAACATAAATGTAAGTTATTCTTCCACTGCCCAAACACTGCAAGATGTGCTATTGCACTGGGTTGTCTGAGCAGGACAAAGAACTGGAATAAATGAGGGTCATTCTGCCTTTTGCTGTTCTTTACAATTACCCTGTGTTTAATTGATCTTGATTAATTATTTAAGGTAAATGGAGCTTTCCTGACCTAATGGCAACATGTAAACTGATTAACTTTACAAAGCCAGCAAAATTATCTCCACAGTGAGATCAGCTCTTGTAATGTATTATTTAGGCCAAGTTATTCTGTGTCACTGCCGATGAGGCGCTGCCAAACACAAGACGGTGATCACGAAGGTGTGATGCGGGTCCCCGCGGGGTGAGGGCTAGACTCTCCCAGCACCAGTGGGAAGGGAGGAGAAAGAGAAATAGAAGGAAGAGGAGGAGGAAGAGGAGAGGAGGAGAAACTGTCCTGTGATATGATAGCACATGGTGCCTCCTGGGGCTGCATTCATATAGGCTTGGGGAAGGAGTGATTGAAAAAAGCTGACAACTACTTGTTGGGTGGGATGAGGGCTGGGAGCACACAGGGAGCTTGACAGAGACAGCAGAGCAGCAATGAGGAAAGAATTACCTTAAAAAGCAGGTTTAAGCAGCCCAGTGGGATCAGGCTGCAGTTTGGTTATCAGAGCCAGACGCTGGTGCTAGCACAGCTCAGCCCCGAGAAGCAAATGCGAACTGGCCCTTTGTCTGGCTCTGTGTTGGCAGTCGTGTCACAGTCTCCCATCTGTAACATCACTGGGGTTACAGGGAAAAAAAGTTTGGGGTTTTTTTGCAGATAATGCCTATCTTTGCTAGAAATCAAACCTAGATAAAAGCTTCCCAAGAGATTCTGTGTAGATTGAGGTCTGAGATTTGCAGCGGAAGCAGCAGTGCCCTATCTGGGCTGATACATAATGTGGTAAAACTGACTCCTGGAGTAACTTAGGCACATCAGAAGAAAGTGTTTTGTTTAGATATCTACAATATTCCCCATCTCTTCTGGCCAATTGCTAAGGCAGGTACACAGATAAATAAATGAGAAGAAAACACTCATCATTGCTCTGGCTTCAGGGGAGAGGCAGATAAGGCAGATAAAGCAGTAAGTGAAATTCTCCTCCAGGCTTCTATGCAAATACATACTTGGGCAAAGGCTGCTCAGCTATAGCAGAAATACTGCTTTGGTTGTTTGAAATAACAGCACCTCCAGGCACAAACAGGACAATAACCTTCCATCTCCATCTCAAGCTGCTCGCCCAGAGAACTTATGGTCAAAACAGGCGAGACAGAGCAGCTGGGAGGAAAAAGCAGCACCCAGAGTCCTCCTTGAAGGCACAGGGATGGGTGAGAGACTCAGCAGGAGGTGGATCTTTAGACACAATCCAAGGCCAGCACCCTAGGGAAGCAGCCTCCTCCAGGCTGGTTCTGTGTAAGGGTGAGGATGCTGTTAGCTTACAAAATAGAGGCAAGAGATGCAGGCACCAGAAGCCAGCTTATAGTCCAGCACCACCAGTGAGGTCCCTGTCTCTGCAGGTTGGAGACAAAACCACCCATCAAAACTGTCCTGTGCTGTTGCCAGCAGCCAAGAGGAACAGTACAGAAGACAGGAGCATCCCCAACCCACAGGATAGGCAAACCTCCACCAGCTCTGCACAGAAACTGAAAATCCTTTGGTCAGTGGGAATTTAATGATCTGGCTATGCCACCAGGGGCTTTGAAATCATCTCCCTTATTTTTAAACAGAGATTCATAAAGTCCATGCAGTCCCATGAGCTACATTAAAAAAAAAAAACCCAAAATATAAATGCTTTCTGCCAAATTGCTAAGACTTCAGGGCTTTTTTCCTCCTGTAGTTTCTTTTACATCCCAACAATTCCTTCCCTGTATTTATTTCTACTCAGTTTTCTACCTCTGGGACCTGAGCAAGCCATCGAACCTGGATTAAACATGCCACAAAAGAATTCAAGCCTTGACATGGCCAAAATATTGGTTTCCAGTGAAACAAAACAAAAGGCTAGGATGAAGTAACTATTTCAGCAGCTTGTGCAGCCATGTAAATAGATGTTGCCAAGGGAGACTGAAGAGAGATAAGGCTCCACCACCCCTCAAGAGATCAGAGAGGAAGAGCTCAGATCCAAACCCCATTTCTCAGCAGCATTCACCATTCCAGCTTCAGTTGAAATAGTGAATGTCACATTTTAAAAAGTACATGTTTTTTAGAAAGGACAGAAAAAATTCAGGCTTCCCAGCTGGGCACCAGGAAGGCATTTCCTCTTATGGCAGGTTTCATTTCTGAGTAGTAGGACATCTGCAGTCTCCTACCCATGAGGAGGGGACTGAGCAGACCTCAGGACTGACCCAAGCCAGCAGCAAGAACAAGAGCACAGTGTTTGTTTTTATTGAAAAATATGTATTTCTTTGGACGATAACCTTCACTGGCAACCCCCAGACCTACCAGGTTGCCTTACTCCAACTACTCCAAAGGTGGAAATCAGGCAGAGGGAGCTGGCAATGCTGGAAGAGAAGAGCCCCACATTCTGCAATGCCAAGGCCCTGCTGAGAGGTGGGGGAGTTCAGGTTGAAGACCAGGAAAGTGTCTCCTGGAGGGTTGGTGCAATGCAGTGAGGCTGCCCAAGAGGCCAAATAGTCTCTGTCCTTGGAGGTTTCCACATCAAGACACAGCTGACCCCAAACCAGCCCTGACAACAGCTTAGAGACCAAACTAGAGCCCTCCCGAGGCCTCCCTCACCCAACACTTCCATGAACATGAAAGGAATCAGTGCAAAAGGAGGTAAATACAAGATTGACTACAACAATACAACCGGGGGTACAGAAAAAAAAAGCAGCTCTAAAATAAGTGGATTTCTCCCTGTGTATTAACTAACACTGCACCTGATAAAGCTTAGCTACACTTTTGTTTTAATTCAGAGAAGGAGCCACTTTGCAGCTCCCCCATCAGCTCCTCTGTCCCAGGGACACCCACGCCAGGCACAAACACTCAGGAATGCAGCTCCAGCTCACCCGCTGGCGTAATGTGTTTGTTCTCCGACGTGTTGGATTCCTGCTCGCAGCCGGCTGCATTGGCTGTACTTTGGTCCAGGAACATTTCACCTGCATGTGTGAACCCAGCGCTACAGCCACCAGGGTAAACATTGTATTGTCAGAGGGCAACGCACACGCCACTTTGTTAAGTAAACCAATGGACATATCGACTTTATTTGTATTCAGCCTTTTCAGCAAATTACCGAGGCAGACTGTGCCAGTTTGGCAGAAATCACAGGGATCGTGTCAGCCTGGGGGTTTTTGCTGTGCGAGGAGGGGGGCTGAGTTCCAAAGCATCAAAGCATCCCAGCTCACCCGGCTCATGAGCTCCCACTCCCACAGAGGCAAAGCCAGTCGATTTTTTTGGCAATCTCAGTTTGGAGGGGGGCAGGGGAGAAGGGAAGAGGCAGGGCTGCAGGGGGGCACAGGCTGTGGTTAGCAGGGGCAGGCAGCCTGGGCTGTAAGCACGGTTTGTTTCTTGGGAAGAAAGAAATCTAACCAGAGCCTGCAGGCTTGCATTAGTCTATACACTTGAGATACACTGGGAAACGTTTCCTAGCCCACCACATCCTTCCCAGGGTTGTTGCCTGTGAGCAAAGGGGTGGAACAGAACTTGGGGAGGGTGGTCCCAAAGGGGAGCTGACCCAAACACCTGCACAATGCTGCCATGGATGCGTTTGGAGGTGCACAAGAGCACGCAGGATTTCAGGAAGGCTGTAAGGAGATACATGCCACCAGCAGAGATCAAAAGCACCCCAACACTCCAGGCCACTGGTTCAGGGCTGGGATCAGGACAGCGAGGTTAACACAGACAGCCTTGCTAGCTGATTCACATCTCTCAATTACCCCACACTGCATTGTTCATAAGACATATTCTCTGCCTAAACCAGCCCCTCAGTGCTAAGGAAATAAGCTCTTGAGAGCCAGGCTGCTCCCTCCTGCACAGGACCTCCATTAATGTCCTGGCAGAGCATCAATCCCATGGGTGTGACAGACCCCATCCTGCACAAAGCAGCACAAAGTCCCTTCACACGAGGCTGGGTGCCTACCCAGCCAGGACAGGCTTGTTGCACGACCAGAGGGCAGGCTGTCTTGGGTCACTTAATCTCAGTGCTGCATGAAAGAAAGCAGGATTTGGGTTTTCTGTAACTGGATTTTTTTTTTTTTTTTTTTTTTTTTTTTTAAAGTACATCTTGTTTCATAGAGTGTCTCTGGTAACCACTCAAGGGAAGTTCAACATTAATGGTGAAAAAATGTCCCCCAGTGAATACAAAAGTGCGCAGTGCACCAGTTCAGGAGGAATCATGCAGCTGAGAGTTAGGTTGCCCCCTCTCAGCAGAGCTACAGACCCACACCATGAACATGCTTTTTGTACAGACTGTATTAGCCTAAAGCTCTTTTACAGGAGGCCAGACTACCCCAGCACACATGCCGAGAACCAATGGGCCAGTTTCTGTGGCTCAGCTAACATTACCACGAAGCTACAGTGCCCTGCCCACGCTTTGGAGCCCTTCACTACAATCAATGTTTAACCCCAGTAACCTAAAATGACCCAACAGAGAGGTGCCTCTCAAGCGTGGAGACCTGCCAAAGAGTTTAGAGCAAGCTTGAACAAACTTCACCTCTGATGGCAAGGTGAAACTGGCAGCATCTGCTCTCAGTCCAGCCAGAGACCTTACTCCACCCATGCACCCTCCCAAGATAAAGCTTCTGGCCCAGCTAGGGCCAATCTCTCTAGTTTATCACATATTGTCTGATCGTTAACATAATATGGTGCTTATCTCTTAATAAATAAACAGAGACACCAGGGCTAAATAACCCCTGTCTCTCTACTTGCCTCCTATCTTAAAAGGACAAAGTAGCCAGAAGTTTCTGTGCACTAAAAAAAAAAAGCAGAATATTCTGGGCTGCCACAAATTGTAACTACCCAAACAGGTCTGCAGGTCATAGCACTGCTAGAGGAGTGCTGGTTGGGTGTATATTAGATTACTTATTCCCATTAGAAAAGGGCTGTCGTAACCACCTTCATTTGTCTCAATACAGTAGCAAAATAATCATTGTGATATTGAAAGATAAGGGGACCTCTGATGCCTGTTTGATGCGGCACCACCAGGATTCATTTCTGGACATGCTCCTGATCCTTTCACAGCAGCCAGAATAAATCTTACTTCTAAATGGCAGTTGTGCAAACACCCACCCAGATCAGCAGCACTGGGAAGGCATTTAGACAGCTCAGGTACAAATTCCACGTGCACATATTTAACAAAAAAACCTTTTTGTCCCTGCAGCCATCTTTTCCCAGTGGATACATGAGCTGGTTTCCACAGAAAGCTTTTCCAGCACAAATACCGAGGGGGAAGCTGCCTAGCTGCCCCTTTTGCAAAGGGAGGCAGTGAGGAACCAGTCCCACCCTGCATCACTGGGAACAGGCTGGCTTGGGGATGACCCAAAGCCTCCTGGCAGGTCAAATCCCCCAGGCAAGCACCAGGAGAAGATCCACAGCCCAGCAAAGGATGGGGCTCATGTATATGCAGGAGCAGAGCACCCAAAGAGAGCAGGGTAGGAGGCAGCCAGAGAGAGCTCATTACTTCAGAGGAAAGAATCAGATGAGCAAGACTTCAACACTGCTGCTCATCATCACCATCAGCCTCCAGCAGAGCTCACCCCAGAGCCTCCCCACCCCCGCGGCAGAGCCAGCCCCCAACACCCAGCACCTGCCTTCACGCAGCCAAGCTCTTCCACCACAGCCCAGGCAGGGCCTTTCTGCTGCTGCCCAGGCAGCCCCTCCAAGCAGAGCTCCTGCCCCACCGCTCCTTCTTGTAGGGCCTCCCCCCCCGCAGGTGCCCCCCATCAGCGCTAACGGGGCTGCCATTAACCCTTCCTGCCCCGGCTCTGCTCCCGGCTGCTGGGAAGGTGGGGAAACAATGGGTTATCCTGGCAGTAACGGGGATGGAGAGGGGAGGCAGCCCTTCCCTTGGAGCATCAGAAAAGGAGGGTACTCAGGGGGAACAAACGGCCCCGGGACACTCTGCCCTGTACTCCCAAATCCTGCTCGGATAATTTCAAGCATCCTTATTCTTACCCTGCCTGGCCGTGGGTGTCCCCGTGCTTGTTCCCCACCCTCCTCTCACCCCTTGCTACGGAGAATCCCTCGCAGCTCTCCCCTGCAGCCGGGAACAGAGCACCTTTCCCCGGGACAGCCGGCCAACGGGCTCCTTCGCTCGCCATCTCGTGGTGGCAGCCGGCAGCCTGCCACCTCCCTCCCACCTGCCACTTCCCCACATCCCCACGACCCACATTCCACTTCCCCACATCCCCACTTCCCCACATTCCACTTCCCCACATCCCATCACCAGGAGCCCAGAGCGTGCTGGGGAGGGGGCGGGACAGGGGCTGGGGTACCACTGTGCCGCGGGGTGCTGGGGACCTGCAGCACCTGTCTGCACTGGCCGCTGGTTGGGTCCACCTTTACTTGTCCTGAAGCACGTGTGACCCAGCCCTGGTGGCATCAGTGGGTTTACACCTGTGTAACTGGGGCACGGATTTGCCTGCAGGTCCCCTCTGCAGTCACTTTTGCTCAGGCTCAGTCAGACCCCACAAATTTTCCCCGACTTTGACAGGAGATGCACCGGGAGATTAACATGACGGGGGCGATGATGTGTCAGCCATTCAGAGATTTCATGCTCCCAGTCTTGTAACAGATTTTAAAAGTTTGACTCTTCACGCCTCCAGCACACCATGTCTGGGGTGCCCACCCTTGAGGAGCTCAAAACTGCTGTAGGTTTCACAGGTTGGACACCCTCACAAGTGCCTGGGCAGCCCTTGGACTGGTAGCTGAGTCTCAGCGAGCTCTGCCATGATGCCACCCCACACCAGCTGTGGGGCTGGGCCCAGCACCACCACTGTGCACGCACTCAAATTGCAGGCTCAGCCAAATGGTTTTCATTAATCCTACAAAGGGAAATTCACCCCAGAAGGAGCAGATGCCTGGAAGCTCTTCCAGGCTTAGATACCAAAGTGATGGCTTCTGCAATGTTCCCCCACAGGCAGGGTCCTCCAGGACCTGCTGTGCAGCCACAGCCCTTCCTCCAGCATCCCTCACTCTTCCCACCCCTCCAGCACTCCCAGCCCCCCACCAGACTTACCCTTTTTCTGGTTTTCCCCTCTAATTTGGGATGAACAGCACAAAAGGAGCAATTTTGCTCTCCACCTCCTTTCCATCCTCCCTCCTTCTCTGTCTGGCAGGTCTGTGTTATTATTAAGACACTTGAGATTATGGTTGTCTGAAAGTCGAGGAATGACAGCAAAGAACCAGATGCTGTACACTGATAAATTACAAGGGCATTATGCAGAGGCAGCTGTACCATATAAAAGCCCAGTTTTTATACCACGCCATGGTTTTCCATGTGGCATCGTATGGTTCCAGCATCTGGGCGTCACCGTCAATGTCTCCCGTATATTTTGCTGAGCACTGTCATTATGGTAATGAAGAAATTGCAGCAGACGTTAATTGCAGTTCCCGCTGGCTATTGCAAGAACTTGAAGGCATTGGAGCAGGCTGGCAGGGCCTCTCTCATCTCATGGGGGGTTTCTCCACTGTGTTGGCAGCAGACAAGATGGGTCTGGATGGCTCCGGATGCTGTGAGCAGCATCCAAGCCCTGCTTTCCTAGTGCCCAGCCCCAGTCAAGACTGGCTGTTGCTGGTCGGCCTGCGGAGATGAAGTCAGCGGGTCTCTGTTCAGTTCCCACTGCACAGATTTGTAAATTCACTTCCACCTCTGGGTTTTCTCATTAGTCTTAGCAGAGAGCGCCCATGGACTTTGTGCAGGATGAAGGCCCCCCTGTCCCCATCTCCATATCCCCTTCCTGGGCAGCAAACAGCAGGGAGGCACTGTGGAGGAGTGGGGATGGGGCTCACAGCTCTTAGTTTGTGTCTGGATATGGCCCCGTGGAGGGAGGGAAGGCAAAAAGAACTTCAAAATTTATTCTCCATCTCTCTGTCCTGCATTTAGGGATGTCAAGGCCCTGAGCTAGAGCTGCCACAGCATGAGCTGCCCCTGGGCTGGCAGCGCTGCAGGAAGGGCTCTGCAGCAAGGCAGACCTCCAGCTGCAGCATGGGGCTCATGGTGGCAATGGCTTGGTTGCTCATGGTGGGGAGGTGGGTGTCTTGCTCAAAAATATGGCTGTAAGATGCACAGCTATCTGGGTATCTACAGGCAGGACAAGACATTTGGTTAGTTATGGTCCTCTCTGGACCTAAATATCAAGGCTCACCTCTAAGTTTGTCTTCACACACCCCACACCTCTCTGCAGTCCAGAGAACTCCAGTTGCATGAAAAGCTGCTCATTTCCAGACATTGCTATAGGATGTATGGAAACAATATGCACCAAAATGCTCATGACGTTACAGGGGCTTCAAAAGGGACGAGGAGCATTCACTGCTTTGATGAGCAATTGCCTTTGTACCTGCATAAATCCCTTTGCAGGACTGGCCTTACTTGCTGGTGCTCACCAAGGGCCAGGAGACCTGCCTTGTCTCGGGCTGTGGTCTCAGGGCATCATGGTGATGCTTAAACCATGTGGGATCTTGGTGCTGTAACCACACCGCAGGTGACACCGACAGCACGTTGGAGAGCAGCTATTGGGAGGCAGAGGGAGCACAGGGGCAGAAAGATTTAATCATCTGGTTTGTCACCCCATCGCTCGGCTCTCTGCACGCAGCATCTAGCAGAGCTCTTCTACAGGTGGTCCAGCCCTGGGTGTGGGGACGTGGGATCCTGTAACATTCCCTCACACCCTGGGCTGAATCACAGTGATGTCTGACAGCTGTCTCTGGGTGATGGTTTCGATGTCACACTGGGGGGGGGGTCATGGGGAGGCTGGCACGCAAAGCCTCAGGAATCCACCGCAGGTATGTCATCGCTCGGCGGCAGAGGGTGAGGATGGGCAGAATTGCTGCCCTGTGAGTCACCCTGTGATAACTGCTGTCAGACATGAAACCTTCCTGCTGTCTTGCTCCACGGCCCAGTGGAACAAGGGCTTGTGCCAGTGGTGTGACTCATGCTGGGGAGCAGGGGCTTGGGGTTTATTGCACCAGTGACACAGGCTCTTGTAACCATCTCCTGTTTGCTCTGGTGGACTTCAAGGGCAAGTAAAGCAACGTGCCCACCAAAAAGAGGTGCAGCAAAGCAGTGGGAGAAGTCAGCTCCTGCGCTCCAGAGCCAGCATGTTGAATGAGGACAGCCTCAAAGCCTTCCCCCCAGAACTCCACCAAAGCTTTTACAAGTTTCCAAAGCCCATAAAGCAGGTACATCCACCTTCCCCTTCTTGACCCCTACCAGACACATGTTTCTTTCCAAACAGCTCTGTAAAGTTGCATGTGGGCTTAATGCTCTGCAAGGGCATTGCTGGTCTCACCAGCAGCAGCAAAGCCTGGGCAATCCTCATGTACTTCCCTTCCAGCTCTCAGCTGAGAAGCAGGAGCTGTGGCAGTGGGTGCAGCTGGTGCTGTACCTCTTTCCAGGGCCCCAGGGTGGCCCAGGGTTCCTCTAGCACCCCCAGGATATCACTACCAACTGGGAGATGTGGCCTTTCTGTCTTATGCAGCTGAAGAGCTGATTTGAGAAATGAGCTCATTCCCTTCCTCATCGCTCACTGTGGCCCATGGCTTCATAAACCATCCCTCAGGACAGCCCTGGGTCAGGAAGAGCTCCCCACAGCACCTTCCACCTCACTTGTGCCCAGGAAGACCTTTGCCTGGAAGCAATGGCTGCACGTACTGACGCAGCATTAACCCTCTCTGCGAGGGCAGTGCTGGCCATCGTAACACTAACCTCTTTTTTTCTGATGGGCAGAAGAAAATATGATGAGTAGATGTATATGGCTGCAGCTTCCATGGAAAGCTACTTCAGGTGCCTGCACCTGGTTGGTGAGCTGTCCCACGAGCTGCAGCATGCCAGACTTAAGGAGGGTATGGAGTGACTCAAGCAGGTTATAGAAAGGGTTGATTTTTCTCCTACAAGGGGATGTTTTAGCTGCCTGCCAGGCAGACTTCGTGGCTGAGGGTGTGTGGGCAGATGAGGGTGGCAGGGTCAGGGGCCACTGCACAGCCCAGGAGTCACTGCCTCTGCTGGGGGTTGGATGACAGGCTCCTGTTGGAGACAGTGAGGTGCAGCGAGGTTATCAGGAAAGGGGCACAGGACTGACATATTACTGATGCTGCCATAAAATGAAGGGAGGGAAGCATCATGGAGCTCAAACGAGCAAAGCACTTTGTTTGCTAGACTCAAAAGCATTTAAAATTACACTGAAACAAAAAAATAAAAGCATTTGTTAAGATCAAACAGCATTCATGCCAGCTACTGTCAAACCTCCAGCTACCAGTAAAGAAGGAAAGTAACAAGACGACCACCAGGCACTAAACCCAGGGCGAGTGGGAGCAGGACAGGCGGGGACCCTCCCATGGGGAATGATGCTGCACCAGCGCTGATGGGGAATTAGCTCACAGCTCAGGTATGGCTCAGCCACAAACCTTCCCCCGGCTGCCGCGGGCCGGCAGCCACAATTGGCAGCGATGCTCCAGCAGCTGCCTTGGGCGCGTCTCCTTGGGGTGGGACTCGGTAATGCAGGGTCTGACCACCCAGCCCTGCCTCTGCCCCAGTACACGAGGCCTTTGGAGGTGTCTCGGGGTGGTCCGTGGTCACTGAGCACGGCTCCTGCCACAGCCCTGTCCCAGGGACAGTCCCCACAGAACTTTCTCTGAAATTTGCTTTTTCCCCTCTGCTTTAAATCACAGCAGGCTCTCACCAGGAACCCACCATTCAGAACATTGGCAGTGTTAGAAATGGGCAATATTATGGGTGTTATCTTTAAAATCTCTCTCATCCACATGAAAAGAAAAGAAGCAGCTCCTCACTCCTTCCCCAGAGAGGAACCCTTGCCAGGAGCAGGGCAACATCCCGCCTTTCAAGCACCCAGAGCAGCTGGGGAGGTCACCCATTGTCCCAGCACTGCCTCTGCATGGTTGGGGAGCACAGAGCAGCCCTATGGCACAGCCTCCCGTGTTAGCCACGGGCACACAGCAAGTTGCTATGGGCAGCCCATCATGGGCTGGCACTGCTGGGCGTGGGGAGCTCCTGTGCCAGGCTGGCAGCCCTGCATGGGTGCTCAGTGTGCAGTGGGGCCAAGAGCCAGTCCCATTGCCCATTGTGTGGGGCAGGCACTTCCCACAGCCCCTGATGGAGGTCCCACCACGGAAGTGCCAGCACAGGTTCCTTCTTGTTCCTGGCAGATGTCTTCAGTGGAAAGAAAAGGCCTGGGGGATACAGGGAAGATTTTCCTGCAGGGAGGGAAAAAAAAAGAAAAAAAAGAGAAAGAAGAAAGAGGGAGGCTGCCCATCTCAGCTCATTGCTGCCTGGCACCTGTGTCCCAGGGCAGGCGTCCAAGCGCGCCGAGAGCAGGCGCGGTGCCATCGCAGCAGATGGGCACGAAGGCAGGCAGCCCTGCGCCCGCAATCCTGCCGCAGCTCGGGGAGGGGGGCGGCTGTTTAGGGCAAATTTCCCAGCTGAGAATGTCAAAACAGCTGCCAGTCTGGAGTTTATACACCTATAATTAAGGGGGTATGTGATTACTAATCCAGCTCAAACGGAGCTGGATTAATTGGCAAACCTAAAAATAGCACCCGTGACCATGTAAGGCAAGCTTTTGTGTGCGGTTTAAATTAGGAAAGTGGGCTCCGGCTGTTTGGAGTGCACTGGGAGAGACAGAGGCATCCTTCTGCCTCTAGCCAGCCTGCAAGGGCCTGATCCTGACGAGGGAGAGGAGGAACCCGCAGTGCACCGTGCTATCCAAAGGTAACAACCTGGAGCCAGCAGAAGGAGCCAGGGCAGGATGGCAGCACCCTCACCCCCGGGGAGATGTGTCCCAGGAGAGTGAGACACTGGTCCCCTTGGAGATGACACCTTGGCAGCCTCAGCTGAAGCTGCCCTGCTTCCTCTCCCCTCATGCCAAAGACCCAACTGCTCACCATTTTACCCTATCATGCCCACACAGAGTTTGCCTGCTCTGTAATGCCCAACAGCTTTACATGGTGGAAAGGGACTTTCTGAATTATTGGAGCCTCCCTGCCCACCACAGGAGACTCCTCTGCCTTCCCACACCTGGGCTCCTGGCCAGCTTTACACCAACACAGACAACAGCAGAAGAATCCCCATTGACTTGTGCTCTGTGATCCACTCCCTTTCTCAAACACTCATCTACCCAAAGCCAGACTGCAAGGTTAAATTGCTTTTAATTTTTGTTTAATTATCTGCAGTGGCACAAATAACTAACAGCATCGATTTGAACTTGGCACACAAAGGCAGGTTCCAAATGGCAAAGTGTATTATGAGATCGAATTATTAAATGTAGCTAATGAGCAAAATAATGATGTGGTGCCAAGCTATAAAAGGTTAGACTTTAAAGTTGTCACAGTTCATGAGCAAGAAAGATTTAATCGCATTCTTAATCAAATATTTATATGATAATGTGTTTTAATCAAAATAATAGCAATTAATTTGGAGAGAAATATATTGTATACTTCCTGTTCTTGCTTTATGGAGGGTTTTTGTGGTGGGATTACAGAGCACGTATTTCCTTACTCAATAATAAATCCATTGCAGTTGTGAGGTGTTCCAGCCGTCTGTGCCTGGGGACACGCTGGTGGGGCAACAAACCACAGGAGCAATTCAAGACCTGCAGGTGCCCTTCACCCCACACATTGCCTCGTGCCCTCCCAGGTGCCATCCTGGGATCGATGCTGGGTCCTTCTGTGCCCCACCATGGGGCTGGGCAGCGCCAGCCATGTGAAACACAGGGCAGTGGGACCCACGCTGGCACCTGCTGGTGAGCCAGGGCCCCTCGCTATGTCTTTGAAGCACTTACTATTCACAAATGATTTAGCTGCTACCTCTTTCCATCTGAATCCTGCCAAATCTCATAACTCCCCTTGGCAGCTGATGCTATCGCAATGATTTCCAGCTGTGCAAGAAGCAGCTTAAAATGGCTGCTGTGCTGGAGCATGGATCCTTTCCTTCCCCTTCCTCCTCTTCTGGGCAGGGAGGCAAGGGGATGCATGGCTAGTGCTTGCCTGCTCCCATCCCTTCTCTGGTGTCCTGCAGCCCCTCCTGTGCTGCCTGGAGAGGGCAAGAGCTCAGGTTGGTAGCTGGATGCTGAGCACCAAGATGTAGTGTGTTTTGCTCTGAGCTTTTAGTCTGGTGTGTTAGAAAACATAAAAATGGGCAATTTAAAGAAGGAATAGCCCCCAACAACACCAGGGTTTGATTTTGAGTGCCTGCAAATGCAGAGGTGTCTGTCCTGTGCACTCCTGCTGAGATACCAGGTGTGAGTGCCATGAAGGAAGGGCTATGGAGGCTGAAGAGGTTTACATGTATAAACTTGCTGGTTTGAAGAAAAAAACCCCAACAAACTAAAACTTTGCCCAAAACCTCAAAATTAAACTTCTTTAAAATTTAAAAAAGCCTGGAGGACCTTTTCTAGCAGGCACTGCAACAGCCAGAACACCATGAGAAAACATCACCTCTTAAGGAGCACAAAGTCCTTCCAGCGCAATTAGCTGAGGGAAGCATCCACACAATTCCAGTATTTCTTTTAGTGGAGCCTCCAAACCACCATCATTCATGAAACATGGGGGAAGATCTTCTACACACCATGCCAAGTGAAACAGAGCCTGCTGGAAAGGGAGCATCACTCACCCAAAATCCCCAGTAGAGATATTCCATTACTCTCTGCATAGCTCTGATGAAGCTTTTGAAAAAGAGGCTTGAGACAAGGGCAGGCAGGACTGCAGGAACCTCCCAGTCAGCTCCTGCAGACCATCCGGGAGCCGCCCGCACTGCACTCGCCTGCCCTGTGGTGCCCACAGGTAGGGGCACTGGGAGTGACCAGTGCAGGAGGCACTGCAGGAAGCAGGTACCAGGGGCTCGCAGAGCAACCACAGCACCTCTGGATGATTGGCTTGTGCAAGAACGTGTCAGTCTTGGAGCCGCTCAGCTGCTGGGAATTCCATCAACAGCATCGTGACAGCGTTGAAACGCTGGCCCTGCCTCTGGGCCCTTGGCACACGCCTCCATGTACACACAGCCCAATATTTTCTCTCTGCCTCCAGTTAGCCTCCTGTGCTGGGTGGATGTAGAAGTGCTTTTTGCCAGCTGACTTTTTAACACTTCATCAGAAAGCTGGAATTTTTTTTTTTTTTTTTTTTTTTTTTTTTAAGTGCTAAGTTTGCCATTTCTGTTGGAGTTGAGATGAAAAGCTTTCAATGAACCACCTTTGATTGGAATCACTTCTGTCGCCTTTGGTTTGGCCAGATGTTTCCTAATTACTTATCTGTCAACATTTTTTTCTTTTTTCTTTTTTTAATGCACAGACATTTCCTCTAAGTGAGAAATAGTGTAAGGTTCTTGTTTAGTGTCTTTGCTTGAGTGAAAGAAGCCAGGCTAAGCTTCATCATCAAGGCCGGATTTTATGCTTGAACATGCAACTTAACATCAAAAGCTTGATCTTTTTTATTATTCAGTGCAGCCTTTTTAGACCAACTTCAGCAGGAGCCAAATGGCACATCATAACTTGGGATTTAAAACTTTTATTTTTAAAGCTAGATCTGAGTCATGCAGCTTTCTCCTGAGCTTGAGATGGTTTCATGTAATAACTCAGGGCCAAAATTTGCCACCATTACTCACGTCAGTGAAGGCTTACTTACATGAATAGACTTATTGAACTGGTGCTACTTGGGGTGAGTAATGGTTACAGAATCAGGTCTGAGCCTTCTCCCATGAAAAAAATATTCCCGCTGATTTGAGTCAGTCACTGAGTCCTGCAAGTATGTCCTGTCCATGACTCATGCAGCAATTACTTTGGAGGTAGAAAGACAAAGGAGGAAACCTTGAAGACTTTAATTCCCCAAACTTGCCACCGCTCGCAGCACAAGCCCGCCTGGCAGGGAGCAGTGATGTGATCTAATGAGGCAGATGTCGTTACGTGTCAGTCATTTGAGACATTCGGCATCGATTTGCTATTTGGCTGCTGTCAGAAACCTTTTACTTTGGGTAAGCATCCCAAGGATCCTGACGCTACTGCAAAGGGAAGGGGGAAAGCCAGCACAACTGCTTTAAAGGTTTTGTTCTCTTCCCTCTCCTTTAACGGAAAGCAGAAATCCAGTGCCTGTCAAAGTGTCTGTGGATAATACACCAGTACACCAGAAGGAGACTGAATTAACCAAAAATAAATCCATGTAACAATTTTTCAATAGCTTTATCTGTCTTCAAAGCCAAGTAGCATTCTTTAATGAAAGCAGGATCAGGCCAGTAAAGCTTTAAGAGTTTAAAGTTATTTGATAGCTAGTTATTTTTCTTCAAAGGAGACTAAGTAAACCTCTGCCTGTAGCCTTCACCACTCCACCAGAAATGCTTTGTCAGTGGATTTGTGACAAATTAATTATAGTGATAGAAAATCTCAGTAGAAATGAATATTCAAAAAAAATATTTTTTTTTAGGCTGTTGACTTCAGGGAATGCACTTCTGTTTCTAAAGCTGTGTGTTTTCCTCATTAGCTCTCTCCCTCCCCCAGTTCTTTTCAGAAGTGATTAGAAATGGTTTTATTTTCAGCTTGCCTGGGGAATGGCATTAGCAGTGGAACAAACCAATGACGTTAGAGTCTTGCTGGCAACAAAAAATGGCCCGTCAGCAAACTTTTCAGAGAAAACATCCTGAAATTACCCTATCAGTCCTGACTACCTAATGCTAATAGGCAGTAAGATGCTCACATGGGGTTATCTCACAAAGCTTTATCACTGAAGGATCTTGTCCTCACAGCTCATGGAGACACAGGAGCAAGGATCAGCGGTTCCAGCCTCTAATGGATTCTGGCCTGATCCTGCAAACAGAAAGAGCAAAGCTGGGTCCAACTACAGGTAGCTCTAACCAGAAAGAGTTATGTGGCTCTTGCTTGTTGCAAAGAGCTCTGGCAAAACAGGATGCTCCTCTTTGTCTCTTGCTCTAGTTATTGTTTGCAAATTGCAGATCTTTCTCATCTTGGGCAAAAGTAATTTCAAGGAGCACAGTTCCCATTTGTGAATCTTGTTATGGCTGACAAAAACAAGAGGCCACCACTGACCACCACCTCTCACATCTTCAGGTCATTCTTCTTACCTTCATCCCATGGTCACACTGGTCCTGTCCCAACACTTACACAGCTCAGCCTTGTATAGAGCACTGAAATATTGCCCTGCAAGTCCTGGAGTCTCTTCTTGACAGGTTGCTTTGGGCTGACAACAGGAATAAACACAAATAAAGCTTCTCCCAAGCTGCATCTGCTCAGGAAACTCCTACTACTGATTGCCCCGCAAGGAGCCAAATTCCTGGCTCTGTTACAGAAAGCAGGCAGAGATCCTCCTCCCCATTCTCACCTTCCCCTGACAACTCAATTAAAAAACTACCTCATTAGCATCCTATACTTAATTAACAAGTTGAATTAATAAGTAGCCTAGGCTGCTTGATTAATAATTAATTAATCCTTGGTTAATAAGGACATCAGGAACTAGTTCATCAGGGAATCATTTCAATAGATTAAGGTGAAATAAGGATCTAAGGAGAAGGTGTTAAGTGTCTGCATTGAGCTGGTGATCCCCAAGATCAGGTGTTCCTCAGTCCAGCTGTGGGGTGCCACCTCTCCTTCGAAGCTCTTACATGACTTCTCTGGCCCCAAATCCAGGTTGGAAATATCCAAAATGCTTATTTGTTTCTCACTTCCACTGGTGATGTTCTCCAGAGCTACTGCTTGGTGGCTGCTCCCCACGAGGTCCTTGTCCCTGCTGGGAAGGAGGAGTGGGGGCAGGTGTCTTACCCATTGGCACAGCAGCAATGCAGAAGGGTGGTGTTAACTTGAAATGAGCAATAAAAAGGGAAGGAATAAGTACAAAAGACCATCTAAGGCATCCTTTCCCTGCACTGCAATGGTGCATTATTTTCCAGGGAAGGACTATGAATGAATTTTAGCAGTTGAATTTTAAACCTGCTCTGGACCAACCAATCAAAATTTGCTGGAGCCAGGTGAAGGACCCCTGAGCAAAAGGTCCCTGAGCACCAGGCAGGTGTGAGCAGCACTGAGGGTCCCGGTTCCAGGAGCAACGTGTTCCCCTGGGATCAGGCAGCGCTCAGCTTAGTATGTTGCCCACAGTTTGATAACATAACACATTTGGCATTTTTCAGTAGGAAAGTGTGAAG
The DNA here is from genome assembly GCA_024605025.1 of Megaceryle maxima. NCBI lineage: Eukaryota > Metazoa > Chordata > Aves > Coraciiformes > Cerylidae > Megaceryle > Megaceryle maxima. The sequence goes on from JANHGN010000287.1 coordinate 43,899, forward strand.
AATTATGTTGATGTTTCCTTTGCATTTTGATACAGTGTCTTGTTTCCATATTAATATTGATCTCAAGGTGTACAGACATATATATACACACACATACTGCATTAAAATCACTCCTATTATCATATAACATTTCAAATTTAGCTAAAATAGAAGCAGTTGATTTTTCCTGATGGTATTGGTTTGAAATATCCCATCCACAAACCATTTTGAAATCCCAAACAAAACAAAAATCAGAGTTATTTCCCACACAACAGATGCAGTGCAACAATCTCTAGGAAAATGAATTTTTAGTTTATTGTTGCTTATGGTGACTTCTGTTCATAGCTGGTTTCAGATAAGATATTGAGTGTAGCAACAAAACACCTTTGCAGAGAGATAATTACTATTATTGTCAATTATAAAGTTGTAATTTCCATTCCAGGTATTTCAATATTGGAAAATACCAATATTACTGTTATTGCCACATTGATAAACTACGTTGTTGGTTTATTCCAAGAACAACAATTAATGGTGCTCAATTTTGTCTCAGAATTTGTTGGACAACCTGAAATAAAGCACAACATAAGTTTATTACTAACGGTCACAGGGAGGAGAGTGTTGGGGGGAAGGTATTTATTGACAAAACACTCTAGACATAGAATCTATAAGCAAAACTGAACTGGAAATTCATCTCCCTAGTAGGAAGATGTGAGATGGTATTGCACTCAGTGCAAATCAGTGCTCCTTACACCTCTTATTTAGCTCTTTTGGGTATCTAGTGTTTCTCTGTCTCAGACTGCCATTTGCCCAAGCATCAGCAGAAAGGGATTGAAAGCAAGTGCAACTCCTCTGATGACAGAAGGAAGTTCTAGTTAATTTTGGATTCTTTTTTTTCTGACATAAATCTGTATTTTCATGATGCCTCATCCCTATAGAGAGCCAAAAATGCATTGTGTCTCAGACTTAGCCCAGTTTTCCCAAGGGTGGAAAGGAGGAGGAGCTCAGTGATTTTTTCCATGTCCTTTCACCTGCTGCCGTCTTCCCTGTCACAGCACAAGCAGCTCAGACCCAGCCTCCCCACACCTGACCATAAAGGTTAAAGATAAATCCAGTGATAACCATTAGCATCAGTAATTCAAGAAAAGCATCAGAAAATTGAAGAGTAGTCAGTGGCCTCTTACCCAAAGAGAAGTGGGAGGGAACTTTTTGTTGGCTAATTGAAAGTATCAATAGCCAAAAAGTTGCTTTAAGTGTTACCTAACACCTGATGTAACAAAAAAACCCAACCCAAATCTCAGAACAGTATGTGCTGCTTGGTCATTACCTGGCTGCCTTGTGTTTGATCAGAATTCAAGACCCTTTCTCTGCAGTTTGTATAACATGCTTTGGCATCCTTCTGCATTGTCTTTCCAACAAGCAGCCCCTAAAGCCCCCTGAGGTCTGTTTTGATGTAGAAACACAGGCAATTATTTTACCTGAGAAACAACATGAAGGTTATTGACTTCCAGAATTTGACAATACAGCATGGACCCTGTTCCAGCAGATGCAGGCCATGCTGCATTAGTGTTCTAGTGGCTTGAAACCACTCAGGGGTCACACCACTTTATGTAGATGATAACTGAGTTATTCTCCCTAATGAGCTTCATGTGACTAGGATGTAGTGTGTGAATGTCTTTTATCACTTTCAAAATATATGAGAAAAAGACCCATGATGCTTCTTGCTCAAGGCTTCTCACAGGCCAGTAGCAAAGCAGATGTGCAGCCTATCCAGCAGGACGTTTCTGATGTAGTACTCTCCTCTACTGGCTGTGGCTCTACAGGGCCCAAAGGCTTCCTCTGCCTCTTCTGCAGATCCCCCAGAACACTGTTAAGGCAAAACTTGTCAGGTGGTGAACAGGATTTATGCCTTAGCCAAGCTGCAACTCTGTCATACACCAAGGAAGAAAGGGTGGGAAGAAAAAACAGAAAGAAGAGATAAAAAGAAAGAGGCAATTAACTTCACTCCCACTGGACTCCAGCTAACAAATGCAACTAGTTGAGGGCAAGGACTCGTCAAGTCAGCAGCATGGTTATAGTCTGGAGAACAAAACCTGCATTGAAATGCTTCCCATGGTCAACATTGCAATAAGAACTTGGAAAGGTCTTCAAACTATCTACCAGTTGCTGTGCCTGCCGCCTGGCATGGAAACTCCCACTCTGTCATCTGCACAAATCCCCTTGCATTTCCCCACTTGCTTCACCTGCTTTTCATTACATAGCAGCATGTATAACCCTGTGGGCTGCAGGCTTTGCAATGCAAACAACAGTAGCAATCTGCATGGCCTCTGGGGCAGTTTTGACTATTCTCAGATGGTCCAAAATCCAGCAGTGATGCTAAAGACAAGAAAAAAGCCATCTACCCCTCAAGGTAACTTAACAATATTTTCTGTAGCGATTATTGCAGCCAGAGATGCCCCTGTTTCCTAACAACCCTCACCCTGAATTTTGCCTTTGTGTAGTCATGTAACAATGATGACAGATCTGGGAGGGAGCTGCCATCAGACAAGGCACAAAGCAGAGAGTACACACCACTCCCATCCCTCTGAGCAGCTGGGAATTGCAAACATAACTACAAATTCCTGTCCATTGAAAACTGTATTTACTCATCTAAACCAAATCCACATACGTCACCATTGCCAAGGGCTCTAGGTCCTATTTTGGACCACAATGGGCCACAGTGATTCATACGCCTCCTAGATACCTTGCCAGAAGACTGGTCTCGCTGTGGGTGACAGGCTATGGCCCTGCAAAGGCACAAGATGACTTGGTTTCAAAGAGCAAGTAGGAAACTTTGCACATGTCAAGGAGGGAAGCCCTGAGCTCCCTTGCTGGTGCTGCCACATGAGAAGGCCCAGAGTTTGAGCTCCATCTCCCATCAGTGACCTGCTCCCACAGGTCAGTCACAGCTAATGAATCGGCACTACCACACAAAAACCCAAAACAAAACAGGAAAGGAGCTGATCTCCCAGGTCTTCCTGCAAATCATCTCTTCCAAAACATGATGTCCTGTGTGGTCACACTATCTTGTGCAACCTCTATCAGCTGGAGACACACAGAAGAAGGTCCTATCCTGCTCTGTCTGTTCCCTGTGGCAGGGGGTGGACCTGCTTGGAGCTGCCAGCTCTTTTCCCACTGCTAGATTTCATGTAATCAAGACCCAGGAACTTTTGCTAGTGAATCCCTGGATCAGCATATCATCCCCTTGAGACTGGTGTCTCTGATCCCCAAACTCCTGCCTTTGGGCCAGACATGGCATGTTTTACCCAAACTTAACCTCCTACTGATGCAGCAGGGCATGTGATAAGGCCTGCAGATTGATTTTTAACCTTCTTGTTTTCCCAAGCCTCTCTTGACAGCTCTTTTCCATTCCTATTTTCCACAAAAACCAGGCCAGCAAGGAGGAGCAAAGAGTTCAGTGCATCTGTTCACCACTAACTTTGACAAACAGCACAGAAAAGCTTTGCTAACCTGAAATGTATTGGCATATCTAACCAAAAACCCACTTGATTTCCCCTGGAAAGCAAAAGCTGTGAAAGGCCATTACTAGCAGGTTGCCCTTGCATGTGAAGTAATTGAATCAGGAAGTGGGAAATGTGAGACAGGAGGGCTTAGCTGTCATTTTACAAAAACAATTAAATGCATGAAATGTATCTTATGTATCTTAATGATATAATTAAGGCAAAATTCCAATCCACCATTAGTAGTGGCATTAATTACTGCAAGCACATTACATTCAGTATCACTAGAATGATGAAATCCCTTGTTACACAGCTTTATTAACAAAATAAAAAGAAACACACACACAAAATATTATTTGCTCCTGAAGAGAAGCTCTAATGCAAAATTACTTTGGGAAAAACCCTGATTACTTTTGTCTGTTCAGGCTGATAGTAAGAGAGGTCAAAACAACCCAGGGAAACTACTGTAAAATACTAGAAGACTGGTAGGACACATCATGGCTGTTACTGAATGTGTGCAGTGAGAAAATTATACGAATCAAAGTTGACTAGGACAGTCATGGACAGGGTGAACTGTTGCCATGCACTAGAAAGAGGTCTGTCCATCCCACACACAGCCCGGGATACTGGACAGCTATCAGCACTACATGCAGCCCAGTTTGCAAGCCCTTCCTACTTGTGGCCACCAGATAGCTGTGACACTCACCCTGAGCTGCCCCAGGCTGTGGTCTCACTTTCCTCCACACTCCTGGATTTCAGCATTCCCAAGGTGCAGAACTCAGTAGTCAGTCAATGGCTGGGCAGTTGCTCTGTGTAATGCCCAGCCTTCAGAGGGCCCAAAAAACGTGGTTGTGTAATCACACCTGGTGCAAGCCGAGCCCTGTAATCTGATGGCCACTTACAAATCTCATATTTGGCCCTCAAGCAGCCACTAAATATAACCATGTCATCCAAAGTTCTATCCCATCTAAGTATGCTTTCAGCAACCTCTTAATTCCTGGGTTCCACAACACCTTTTACAAAGAGCCCCAAACATCTTGTAACCTTTTCCATCACATGAGAAGTTAAACCCAGCTCGTGTAAACAGCTGACTTCCCCATGTGCAAACCCTGCTTTCTGAAGTGCATTGGCCAGGTGCCATACTGGTGAGGTCTTTTTTGCCACAAGCCCCTTTGGACGAGCCAAGCCATCTGCTCTGCTCCTGGGGAGCTGCTGCTCGCCCTCCCACAGGGACATGTCAAAGCCAATTTGCTCCTTTTGACTCAGCTCCCTCCCCAGTTAAGCTTTCCTGCCTTCCCCTCAGCATCTCCAGGCTGCAAAATCAAGCACAGCTGTTGCATTTCAACCCTTTCCTACACTTCCTAGAGGAACCCCCTCTCCACCCGCAGAAGAGCTTCATGCACTGCTGGGTTAAGGCACCCCAAACAACAAAGGGAGGTGAGGGACACTCCTGGGTGGGACGCTGACCCTGCAAGCTTTCCTTTATCACACTGACCTCTTCACACTCCAGCTATGTGCAGGACTTGCTTTCACCCGCCTAAAGCAACTGAAATCTGCTGTCACCTTCAAGACCTGGTTTGCAGCAGGGCAAGATCTCACCTGCCTTATATGAGAGGCAATTAATCACAGCTTTGCAGTTTTACAACTTATTTTACAGTTATTTATGTACTCTGCTCCCACTCCCAGGCTGGTGGTTCTCTGTGTTAGGTATCTGGGGTTTTGAGGCAGTTGGTTTGGCATGGCAGAGACAAGGGCTTTGGAGCAGAGTTCCTTCACTGAGGAGGAGCCATCGATCAGCTGCTAAAAGGCCCTTGGATCTTGCTCAAAACTGTTTTACATATTGGGATAAATGGTGGAATTACCGATCTCAGAGGTGCGAAGCCATCAAATATACCCTTCCAACAAAAGGACAAAGCCATCAATAACCTAATCAAATACCCTGTGGGTACACTTCTTTGGGACTATAAACAAACTTATTAGACACGGAAGCCTGTTTATAATGATTTTCAACACTTAATTCAGCTCAAGACATAAAAATTAGAAAAATTAACCCCCTCCAGACAGCCATGCAACTCCTGGGTGATAACTGCTAGAAGACAGGCAAGTGCATCAGTTGAGTGATTAAGTGGAGACCTGCTGAAAGAGGAGGATTTTCAGTTATGCATGGTTGATTTGCTTCATGTACATCTCCTGTTGTATGGGGAAAATCAATTAGCAAGAATAATTTGTTTCCAAACACACTGGTTAGAGAGAAACATTAGTTCAGAAACATTAATTTCTGGACAAATGTTAACAATTAAAATGCAATTTTGACTCCACTCGAGTCCTCCATGGCCACCCTGTATCTCAGCCTGATCTGGAGAAGAAACAAGGATCTCCAGGAAAGGCAGATCAGGGGTGGCAGCAGTGGGAAGTGCCACTCGTCAGTTTGCTGTGAGGATGTTGAGATACATTGAAGGACAGGCCTAGGGACTGAGCTGTTTCTGCAGCTGAATCTTGTTCCTTAAGCCACGAACAAGTCTTGGGTTAACAGGAACCCAGAAGCAGAGAGGGGGACAACACACAGAGATAGCACATGAGGGTGGAGGATAACATGACGCAGTCCCTGACAGTTTGTTGTTTGTTTTTTTTTTTTTTGTGTAGGACTGATAATGCAGAATCTTTTTAAAAGAAACATGTACTTGTTCTGGATAATGCTTGTGCTGTTTGCCCAAGGCCTAAAGTCAATCCAGAAGATGAAGACCAAGACAGAAAGTGAGCTATGGGCATAGTCTCCTGAGAGTGTCAGAAACTCCCACGCATGAGCAGAACATGCAGAAGCAGCAACTCATGGCCGTGCTTTTACCCACGCACAGCACTGAAAGCCAGAGCAGGAAAGCAAAACCAATGCTTTTTCCCATAACCCAAAACTTTAAGAGAAAAGACAAAACCCATTTTCCAATCTCACATTTGGTTCCAGCAATTACTCACAAGTCATTACAATTGCTCATGACTCAGTCTGAGAAGACCTTGATTCAGGGCAGAAACCTCACCGTGCAGTTGGGCATCTTCTGACAAACTGGAAGAGCTGAGTAAGTTTGAACAAATTTTTTAAAGTTAGTCTGCTTCCTTACAGCTTGGCTTCATACTGTGCTTTTCTACACCATAAAGAGTCTTGATCATATTCCTTGATGCTGTCCCTTTGTTCTCTGACACAGCTACTCAAACACCATGCACCCCGAAACGGAAGAGTTTCCTTTGAAGCATCGCCAGACTATAGGCAACAGCGACCACATCCTTCTGCACACATAAAGAGCAAGTGTGCTGCAAGTGCCTCACCTTCCTCGACAGCCGTTGCACGTAAAACACCTCTGGGCATCGCCTTCTGGAGGGGTTTTCTGCAGTAAAATTGCTCTTCTTGACACAGGTTACTCATCGGGTCTAAATTCTCAGCAGCAGGGTGCAAGTGCAGTTACTGTGCAGAAATTGTTTATATAAATGGTTTATTTGGGCATTTACAGTAAAATGTGGCCTGAAGAGGGTAAACAGAGTTCCAGTTTCATGCCACTCTTACAACATTACTGTAAGTCTACTCATATTTAGTACTTTTTCCTTCAAGTGCAGGGATTATACACTCAGCTGACCTAGCGCTGGCACAGGAGGAAAGGAAGCCTTCCAGACCTCCTGTTTGCAAAGCAATAAAACATAACAGGGCTTAGAGATCAGAGGGAAAATAAACAGATCCTCTCACTCACACTCCCCCCTGCCCACCCTTTCCTCCCCCTCCAGCTTTTATTTAGCGCTGGCTTCTCTGTCTCCATGAGGGCTGCCCTGGGAGTGAGGAGGCAGGGCACCGGGTCCAGACTCTTGGGGAACTTCAAGCTTTTCTCCTTGGAACAGAAAATCAACAGACCTGCTCAAGAGAGCAGAGGGAAACAGCAGTTTTCACAGGAAAAAAAATGAGATGAGAAAAAGGAAGCAGTGGGTTGTGCATCATTTGTTTTTTAACCTGATTCTGCTTGTCTGAACCTTGCGGAGCCTTGGCTTGAGATTCAAGGGTATAAAATCTGTGTCAGTTATAGCCACCTTAAAGGTCTTTTGAAGTAGCTTCATGGTACTGGGAAACAGGATATGACTTCCGTGCCAAGCTTCCAAAAGCCATCTTTTTCTCTCCATTTCTGACTTGATGATAGCGAGGCCAGAGCAGAAAGAAGGTGGGAGCCTGGTGCAAAGCCACCCGCCTTGGTGAGCATGCTGCTTGGCAAGCCATGCAGCAGAGGTGCTTCATACTTAAGTCTCCAGCCTCTGTTTTTAAAACCAGTCTGCTTATTAGCAATGCACATCATCAGCAAAGCAATAGCTTTGTACTTCAGAGTTACTCTCTTAATCAAATGCAACTTCACAGAGCCATGCTGATCCAATTGTTCAATGTCCAGGTTCCCTGCCTTTGCAAGAGATAAATACTCTGAGGAGCTGCATTTTGACTGGCATCCAAAACTCACCACTGGCTGCTGTGATTGTGATTTATTGCTGCTGCTAACAATCAATCTCAAGGCAACTGTGTGTATTTGAACTGAGAGTCAGGACTGCGCAAGGGGGGTGGAACGAACACCCACCAAGAGATGACAACTAATGAATCCTGACCAGCAGTCAACACTCTCCCACATTTCTGCATTGCAAAGCCTATTCCAAGTACACTGTGTAGAGTGCTTCATGTCACCTCTCCTCTGCCTAGTCCAGAGCCATCAATCTGGTCAGCCAGAGCTCTAAATTTCATTTATGCACCTTTCAATCTTACCTGACAACAGGCTCTCCATAGGCAGAGCCAAGGAGGAAGCTGAGGAGTGGTGCAACTACCTACCCAACCTGCTGGGCACCATCACCCAGCAGATAAGGGATGCTCTCCAGCAGGCAGCAGGCCTTGCTTACTCAGGGAGCAGCAGGTCACAATTCCCCAGGGGGGGAGGCAGGAGGTTCCAGAGCTGTGGTGATAGATGCACTTTCAGCCAGAGAGGAAGAAAAAGCACACACACACACAGAGTCCCTGAAGCCCAGCTTTGGGAAATGGAAAAATGCTGTAAGTCTCAATCTCACCTCAAAAAGAGTAAGTACTAAGTGGCTGCATTTCAGAGGATTTGTTTTTCCTTCGTGTCACTCAGGCATCTTCAGAAACCTTCAATATCATTGAACCAAAACCCAGCCCCACCTGAAGCAGTTAGAAAGGCTGATCTGGAAAGACCCATCTACCCCCACCTGCCCCCTCACTGAGCAAAACCCCTGGGTCTTCCTGCACTGGGCTCAGAGCAATAGGGTAAAGTGTCTGCAGGGATCCTGAGAAGGGGAAAGAAGAAGGGGGAGGCAGCTTTGACCCCATCAAACTGAATCTTAAGCAGTGGTATTCCAGCCTGATTGCATGTAGGAGCATAACACAGGAATTACTTCCTCTTTTCTCCTGTCCAGTCTTTTGCTGCTAACACTGTTGCACATTCCTGGTTTATGTCAAAGCAATGGGAATGTCTCAGCTCTTTTTTTTTTTTTTTTTTTTAATAAAAATAAAAATTTTTAAAAAGGATAGCAACAAGTGTTTGGAGTAAATTCCCATTACAGCCAGGCTAGTCAACAGCAAGGATTCCTGTGAGAGCACGTTGCTTTCTCAATAAATCTTAGTGTAACCCATCACCGTGACACTCGCCATACAGGAGAGCGTGTGTCTCCAGCCACCTTACTCAGGGGGTTCTGTCCCTGGTCAAGGCTTCCCCTCCCTTGAGAGTGAGGCAGGTCTCAGCCTGCACAGGAGCTTTTGGGCCAGCAGCATGGAGAGAAAAAAAAAAAACCTCCAATAAATCAACCTGAGAGAAAAGCAGCCTGGGCAGTTCAGACAGCAAGAGGCTGACTCCAGGTTTCACACCTTTCCCTCCTCAAAGCACCTCAAGCCACTGCCTCTATCTTTACTGGGATGGAGTCACTGGTGGGGACCATCTGTGAGCACCCACACTGGAGCTCAACAAGCCTGGGGGTGGGTTTTGCTTCATGCCCTCCAGCTGCAAACTGGATCAAATGCAGGTGCAGGCAGTGACGTGGCACAAGCCACCAACAAGTCTGCACCAGAAATGAATTCTCTGCTGAGGACACTGGGAGCAGGGATTAACAAGATCCCAAGGAGAGTGATGGCAGACAGAGAGGAAGAGTTGAGGTTAGGACAAGCAGATAAAATATGGAGACAAAAAGTGAGGGGGAAAAAAAAAAAAGAGAAAAGGAAAGCTGCTGTGAAGTTCAGATACTTTGAAGTTGGAATTTGCACCTTCCAGCGAGCACAGCCAGGGAGGGCCAGAAGCACTGCAAAAAGGGTTCTGATGCTGGAAACACAGGGGAAAGCTGAATCTGATTTCTTAAGTCCTATTCAATTTGCACAAAAGAGAAATCTGTTTGAAATCAAAGCCTTTGCCACTTCTGTTTTCCAAAAAGTCATGAAATTGTTTCTTCCACTGAACTACAAAGGAAAAAAAAAGGGAAGAAAAAGGGTTAAAAATAATCTTTTGCTGATTAGCCCTGCTGCAGTGTCCCCAGATCACCTCATTATCTGCAGAAAGGTAGCTTAGTAACAATATTTCTCTGCCCATTCCCACGCACTGTGCTGGTTGAACTTAGCTTTTTTCATTAAAAAAACCCCTTTGGAAAATGTGGTTTCAGCTGAGTTCCCACTTTCTGTGGGAAGATGCTGGTTTCAGCTGTGAATCCAAAAAGTAACAACATCATTTCAAAACACTGATTCAAACTAAACCTTGCCCTTTGCCCCACCTCACTGCACCTGGTGCAAGGTGGATGTTTCCCACTTGGGTCCTGAGGTTGGGGCAGGAGCATTGCCCCTCACTCTCAGAAATGTAGCATTTTGTTTTTTCTTTGCATGGGGACAGGAAAGCAGGTTTGGAGTCACCTGAGCCAGCACTGGGGCCATCAGCATCCCACCACGGTCATTGAGCTTCTCATCCTGCCTGGGCTGTGCTGCTCCTCACAGCCCACAGTGTCATGTTCAGCCATCAAAGCGCTGTGTTGGTAAAGCAAATAACTCACCATGTGTCTTCACTTTGTTGTTCCTGCCAGCCCCAATCCCACCACACTCTTGTGTGCAGTGTTTAACACTGAGGAAGCCATTGGAATTTTTATCTGTGTTATTCACAGACACCTTTTCAGGGTGGGGGCCTCAGTTTCCATGAGCCACGTCAGCTCCTGCAGAGCTCCCACCGTATGGAGGTTTAAACCCAGCCACGCTCACATGCGTGCGGCAGCTGAGGCCAGAGCAAAGCTAACAAAGATGGCAGTGAAGATGGCAGTGAAGATGGCAATGAAGATGGCAATGAAGATGGCAATGAAGATAAAACTCACACCTTCGTTACCTTCTTGAGCACGCGCCATCAGCAGAGTCTCTTGTTTGGCCCCGAGCACTCAGGCTGAAATGCAGCTTTTGGTCCCCAGAAGCCATCCCATAGCACAGCACCCGTGGGAGCTGCCTGTCGTTGGCCTCCTCACAAGCCTGCTTGAGGTGCTAAGGTACCATCCCAAAACAAGAAATCCAGCCCTGGAGAGCTGGCCATGGGACAAAGCGTCACTCTGACTGCAAGTGGGTTAAAAATTATAGGTCCAAACTCTCATGCGAAAGTTGGTCCATTGCTAAAGTGGGGTGAGCAGGGTTCTGCTCATTTTAAACATGACTTAGAGGGAAAAAGGCTCCCTGGCTAACAGCTGGCAGTTTGTAAATGGACTGGAAGGCAACAAACGGTGGCGGCACAGAGCAGTACTGCATACAGCACACTCTCCAGTACTTCCAATACATCATCTCAGGTGATCTCAAGAAGCCCACTTGCACCTCCAAATCATCACTCACTGAGTCATCCTGGAGCCCAGACTGCTGGGGCCAGTATCCAATGCTCTAAAATGGCAATGACAGCAATTTAACCCACAGTGCTGCTCATGAACCTTACCTGCACGTAACACACTCATTCTCCAAGTTGTCTCCAGCTTGTTGAGAGCCTCTGGTACCCCCAGGATTGAAGCCCCACCCCTCCCCAGGGCCCTGAGAGCAGGTGAGGACAGTCCCCTGCCAAACACCTTCCCACCTGTGTTACAGCTGCTGACACTGGGCTGTGTTGAGTAATTTAGATCTAAAGGTAGAAGGGCTCCAAAGTGGACTCAGTTGGGTATTTGACCCACCAAAGCTTGTGGTCAGTTACAAGCAAGGGTTCCCTGAAGCCAGGAGAATCCCATCAATGAGACAAGCAATGGCACATTGTTAAAAGCAGACAATTCCTTACCATGGTAAAAAATTGAAGTGTTCCAATCCAAACCAGCTGCTTTCCAGTACTGTAGTGCCCTGGGTCATCTTCCCAGCAGCAATGAACAGAGGACACTGGGAATCCCACAAAATACACTGCAACCGTGAGGTGAGTGGCACAGTTCCAGGATCAGGGCTGGGGGGTTGGATTTGGGGTTCTCCTTCCTGGGCTGCAATTAAGCTGCTTTCAGTTATTACTAGTGATATATTCCCAACTGGACATAAGCTTGGGGCTGTGTTGCAAGTAACCAGCTGCGTAGAGCTTCTAGGCATCCCACTGAAGTCCACAGGAGCTCCTCATGCTCACAGCTCTCCCAAATTAAAGCCAAGTATCCACCACTTGCCCATCCAAATCAGCTGGATGAGATTGAGGGTTTAGGCAGAGCTGAGAGCCTCCAGGCCAAGCTCAGGGATTAATTACTACACGCTCATTAGTCCCAAGAGGGAACCCAAGGTCTGGGTGAATCTACAGGACATCCTTCAGAACCACAAAAAGAAAACCCCCTGCAAACAGTTAAGTTTTCAATCATTTTAATGTGATCACTGCAATTTGACCACAGTCTCAGGAAGGAAAGTCACACAAATTATCTGTGCTTAGGATTTGAGTCAATCGACACAGTTCTTGTTGATTGACGGTTATTCAAGTTAAGACCTTCTGACCATCAGTGATGTTCTTGGCTGAAAGGCAGGATCGCAAGTGTTGGACATACTGGTGCAAACCAGGAATGCTTCTTCTGGGATTAAAGCTGCGACACCTGATCTACTCAAAAGAAAACAGAATTGTACACGCACACACGGACCGAGCATGCAAATACACCGGGAACCAGCTACAGCTTCACGGGAAGAAACACGTTGTGGCAATACAGAGGTTGGCCTGTTACTCAGAAGGCTACTTAACAAGAAAGGGGCAAAACCACACAAGTATCAAAACCCAAGAATATTCATTTTCCAGTATTTGAAAATAGGAAGAGTTTTTGAAATTACATTGTGTTGGCAAACTCTGATTTTTTGGGTAACAAAGCAAAAGGTGAAGGCAAATTTTCCAAAGTATTGTAAAATTTATTGTATAAGTATTGCAGCTTTTAGAATGACATATAATTGCCACTATTGGTTACTGTTACACAATAAGCGTTTACAACAGATTTCTGTAAATTGGCATCAGAGTACATATTCATACTAAAACAGCAAAATATAGATAAGTACTGCATTGCATGTGCTGTCAATAGTTTACATAAGTTTAAACTTGAACAGAACTCAGGATACAGGACGGCCTATAACAAACTCCAAAGCCAAAGCAATGCAACTGGAAGTTTAAGAAAATATTAATACAATGAAATGTGTCTATAAGGCAGGCAAAGTAGGACTTTAATGTTGTCCTTCATGAGCTTCTATAGTACAGCAAAAATTTGAAGCACAGTTTCTGGAAAACTTCTTTTTGTGTTTTGTAGCTTTGTGTTGTACATAGAAAATCTCAGAGCGGTACAGACAGAAGAGATTAAAAATTCATTCTGTTCTCGCCTAGCACTGTTAATGCTACACATCTGGATTCAGTCTTTTCCCGATCCTCAGTAAAAATGTTGGGCTTTTATTTATTTTTTTTTAATATAGCCATTAGTGCAATTTTATAGTTCAATACACATACAAAAGGGTGATTCTCCAGAAAGCGATTGGATTTCCTTATGCCCCCACCTTAGAATGGATTTCATAACACGTATGGAAACAACGCACTAGATTAGTAAAGCTGAATCTTCAAACTGGTGAAATTGAGGGTTGTGAAGGGAACACAAGTTTTAACAGTGTCGGCCCCAAATGAAACCCATCCTTCCTCACCATCCTGATTGACAAAGCCATGTTCCCATTCCAGGCCATGAAAGTCTGGGGGCACTTCAAGGATGCTGTTTGCCATACTGTAAACTAAGAAACTCTGTAAGATTAACAACCCCCTTTAAAGCTAACGTGACTCTTAAAACTTCGAGCAAAAAGGCAGGCTAGGACAAGGGGTTGCTAAGCATTAGTAATGTCTTATTTCTTCTGTATTTGTTTAGAAATAAATCATTCTTAAGGGGCCTGAATCTCTCTGCTGGCAGCTGCAAGATGAGAGAGACTCCTATGAAGCAGGACTGCAGTCCAGCTTCTAGAGCAGTTCTCTCCTGAGCTGCATGAAGGCCAGAAGGAAATGAGTAGAGACATCAGCAAGGGTGTGCAAAGCAAATTCTCTGCCTTGGTGGCAATATGGGACATGGGAATTGGGAAGAAATGGACCCCGAGGCAAAAAGTAACATTAAATAGTAACAATAATAATAATAACAACAACAACATTAATAATAATAAAAAAGAACAGACCATTATTTCTAAACACCCATTCAGAACTTGGAGTTGATCTGGGCCCCAGATCTGGTATCTGCACTTTAATACACAGTTCTCAGGACTGCAAAGCAGAGGGATGGACAGAAGAACGACTAAAGGTGACAACTTGGCTCTGTTGAGGTGGACCTAAGTTGCACCCGCTGCCTGGGACTGCTCACCCCCCCACTGGAGCTGCGGACGCTCCCCAGGGACCTGCACTGGCAGTGGGAAGCGTGGCAGCTTGGTTTGTGTTTGTGCATGGCATGGACTGAAAGGCATCGTTTGCAATAGAAATTTGGTGTTGATGAGCCACCCTGTTCCACACTCAATTACATTCCCCAAACTAGAGAAAGAAGTAAATGAAACTGGACCCGGGAACTCAAACTGATCACTCAACTGCAGGTGCTTGGGGTGATGCTCAAGAAATAAAAGCTCACACTAGGAGAGGACTATGGAAAGAGGAAAAAAAATGGGGAAAAAACCCCCCAACAGAATCAGTTGAAATTTTGAGGACTTCAAAGCATGAGAGCTGGATCTAATTGCACTGCATTTTTAGACCCTCTCCCACTATCCCTTTACACCTTCCCAGACCCTACCCACCTCCCTGACCTCTCTAGAGGGCTGGATGGCCAGGTGATGCCACGTGACAAGACAACACCCTCTGACCCCCACAACACCTCCTTATTCACTGCACAGTTTTAAATGTGTGATGCATATTCCACCCAAAACCTGCTGAGGTAACCAGTTTTTTTGTAGAAAACAAACTAGTTCCATCACAGAACAAACCCCCACCCCACCCCCAAAAAAACCCCCAACCCCACTATTCACACATTTTGGCTCAAGAGGGCAGTAGATAGTATTTTTCGGTTTCTCTTTTGGTTGGCGTATCTCATTTACAATATCCACCAGTTTCCTACCTCCCCGGGTAGGATAATGTGCATAAATGTGTTCAAGCTCCCTTACAAACAGTGGGAGAAGCGCAGCGGGAGCAGCCGGCATGGCCAGGCACAGGGAGCTGCTCCCGGGAGCAGGCAGAGCTGCCGGGAAGGACGGGATGGGAAAATCAAATGCAAGGTCCAAAGGAGCAAGAGACCAGACGCTGGTTACTTGTGACGCTAATGATGATTTTGTTTTCCCCCTCTAAAAAGGGAGGGTTGCTGTTTCTTTAATAAGGCACTAAATAGACTTGTTACATAAAGGAAAGATACATTTTAAAAAGTCGTATAAATTCATCAGTTTTGTACCTTTCATGACAAACTAGATTTATTCCTTTGCATGATTTTTTTTTTTGTGGCTTTTTTTTTTTTTTTTTTTTTTGTTATTCAAATTTTAGTTACAATACTGTAAAGGTTTGAAATTTTCAAGAGTTGTGAAAAA
>JANHGN010000288.1:5186-19822 GCA_024605025.1 Megaceryle maxima
TCAAATATAATAAAAAAAAAAAAAAGTAAAAAAAAAAAGAAAATGAAATGGAGAAAAAAAAAAAAAAAAAAAAAAAAAAATCTGACCAGAATGATACAAGCTGCAAGCTTTGCTCTAATATTTTTTACAAGAAATATGAAGTGTGCCAATTAGGACAATATTTTTCCTCCTACATGGAAGAAAGAATGCCAGAAGTACAAAAAGCATAAGAAACACTTTGACAAAATGGCTGGCTTTTCAGGAGTACTTGTGGAGGAGAATAATTTGGTAGTCAGATTACAGAAAATAAGTGACTTTCCAGATAATTAGAGTATGGACAAGTAGTAATAAAATCCAACCAGTTTATATACTTTTGTGTGTTATGTTAGAAGTATATCATGGGTTCATACCATTGAAATCACTGGAAGTCTTAGTCTTTTAATAGCCTATAATTTGGAAGGCAAAATTTATTTTTGAAATCAACAGAAATGCTTGTTTTGAAAATTCATAGAAACAGGGAAAAAATCAGAACTCAGTCTTAACATCCAGCCAATGAAAACAGCTTCATTTTACAGACCCTCCTCTATGCAGTACACATAGACAATATGTATTTCAGAATTTTCTCAGAGTGCTCATAGTAAGATCTTCCTTTTGTTATCCTACTGTGGGTCCTTCTACTCGCTGTTAGAACCAAAGCTTTTATTACTTCTTCAAAGATTAAGGAACAATCTTAATTCCCTTCTATTTACTTCTCCTTCCCTCCCAGCCAGTGCCAGCTGCTCTCTTTTCATGTCAAATTTAAGTTCAGCTCCAATCAACAGTAGCTTTGCTGTTAACTTCATCATAGTCAAGATTTCAGTCTCAAAGAATATTAAGAAAGAATGTGGATGCTAAGTGCTGTTACTCAGGCCATTTTCCAGAAGATATTGCATTCCTATAGTAGACTGACTTGAATTCTGTTCAGAACAATGAAAAAATCTCACCACTATAGTATGACTAATCTAAACCTAGATGCTGCACTAATAGTGGCAAAGGAAAGAAGGATGGCAAAGGAAAGAAATTGTCTACAAACTTAGAACTTGCCTATGACTGAACTGAATTGAATTTTCATAAATCCATTAGATCTACTGTATAATAAAGAAATAGGATTCTGTAATATATACAATATAATAACAAAGGCTGAGATAAAGGATAAAAACTTTAACCCAACAGAGACTAAAAACATATATGAAATTCAAATTAAGAGGACTGGGATCAGACAATATTTAGATTTAGATGGAAGGGAGCAAGTTTTATCTAAGAGCATTTAAAGAAAAATCAGGTTTCTGAGGTGTGGAGAGAAGACTGGATTATAGTGACATGGACACTTAATTTACTAGTAATAAGCATATTCACTTTAAAAGTCACAAAATTTTACTTTTGATTGCCTGAGGGACAATATTCTTCAGTTCCTTCTTAGAATACCATTCAAGGGAAGAAGAAAACTTCCTCATTTCATAGGTATTATTCCACTGAGTGCAGTTGAATGCATGAAGAATGCTAATAAAATCCATCCCCATAAAGTCTCAGTCATGAATTGAAATTGCATATCCCAGGGACTAGAGGACTTGCATCCTAAAGGAGGCCAGGAAAGATGATCAATTCATTCCTTTGAAATATAGAAATATAACATACTAACTTGGTAAATGATTGTCCCACAAATCCTCCATATTTAGTTCTAAATCAAAGGATAGACATTTGATTTTATACACTTTTTAAAAAAAGCAATTAAAGCATTTCTCTAGTGGAAGTCAGATTCAATCTGGATGATGCATATCAAAACATAGTCAGATTGACTTTTAGTCTAATTGAGTAATATTCCTTAACTTCAGGATGCACAACATTTGCTGCATCTGTGATCGTGGCAACACATTGGGTATAAAAGCTTTTCTTTGTGATAGAAGATGACAAAGTACTAAATAAGGTTCAGCTCTTGCTCCAATCCTGTTGCTTCCTCCCTCTCCATTTATGAATATGAGTAAGATACATCTCAAACTTCTGGTTATGAAGTGTTACATTTACAACCATTTGCAGATCATAGATGAAAAAAGGCAGAAAGATGCTCCATGAAACTCACTAAATATCAATAAAAATAACCCTTAAACATATAAAAATAATCATTGTCTTCCCCATACAATGGCGCTCTCCAGAAATACAGTAAGAGAAAAAAAAAAAAGAAAGACTGCTACACAATCAGATGTCTACTTCCTTTCTTATGGAAACCAGTTCATTATCAGTGCTGGGAGCTTTCATTGACAAGTTTATTAACAATTACAGATTTTACCTTATTTAAGTGACAGGATGTATATAAATACTGATTCCCAGAGTCCTCTTTCTCCTCCGCACAAAATTTAAAATATTAAAAAGACAGTGATATTGAAAATTCCTGAGTAGAGTTTTGAGTACAGCTAGAAACTTTTTATGAAGTGAAGGGTATTCTAATCAATGTTGTGAAAAGAAAATGAAAACAAAATTATTTTTTTTTTACCATGAAATAAGCTGAGACTTAAAAAAATCTCTAGTGATTTTTTTCATAAAAGTTAAGACACATAGAATCAGTCTATTCAGTTGATTATATTTATATATTATTATAAGTTTGTATATTGTATATTATATATTCTGTTTTTCCCTCTGAATCAATGTAAATAATGTTGATTCAGAGGGAAAAACAGAATCTTACTGAATCTATTGCTCAAATATATGTCTACACGGGTGCAAATCTTAAAAAAAAAATCTTAAGGAACTCAAATAAATTGAAAACTTTCCTGTAATAAACCCTCTAATAATAAATGTCAGTGCAGTTCAAATTAAGAGGAATTAAAATGGTATTTATAGCTTGGATTTAAAGTACTGCATAACTGACAAGGTGTGTTTAGAATTCTTACTAGTATAATTAAAGTAGCTTAATTGCTGCAAATGGACAGGGATTCATCTGTATGGAATGCAGACTTTCCTGCAGGCTTACATTAGTAAAAGCACTATCATCCCTGTGAGCAAGTGCCATGATATGAAAGGAAGTCAGAACATCTCTATTACAATATTTTTTTTTGTATTTTGCTTCCAGATGAAGATCCATTTGTACAAAATTAGCTTTATGTTTGACAGTCATTAAGAGCTTTAGACATCCTGCCATAATGCTCCCAAGAATGTCTTTAGGAAGTCTAACAGAAAATATGGGAAAGGAGATAGAAGCTGATATTTGAGCAAAACCCATTGTCTGGAGTGGAGGGATCTCCACTTGCTCCCTAACCAAACTCCCTAACAACTAAAGAGAATTATTGAATGATACACAATATTTGGTATCATTTAGTGGACTAAATAGAAGTTTTGGACTATTTTGTAAAATAAAAGTCCATAAAATATTTATCTCTGACTAGACAAAATATTTCATTTACAAATTTTGGAATGGCTTTATTTTCTTTGTGGCCTCTTTCCTTTAAAACATAAAAAAAACCCCTCCGCAATTTGTAGTGTTCAGTGCACAGAAACTTCACAGAAAGGGATAATATGTGAAAATGTCAGTAAATTCTATACATTTTCTAAGACTAATTTTGCTAGAAATTACTCTTTTCCAATAACAGATTGGTTTTATAGATGAACTGTTAAAAAAAAATATCTAAAGCAAACATACCACAACTGATTGAAACCTAATGAAATAAGTTCTAAAATATGCAGCTCCCATGGGAAGGGACTCCATTTCCAGCTGCTCCTTTCAACCATCTCTGAGGGAATCAGTGTCCTGGGGGACTTTTCTGCTGATGGGAATCCCAGCTGAGGTTCAGAGTTTTTATGGTATTTTTCTATAGCACATGAAGCATGGGCCTGAATAGTTCCTTAAATAAAAGGAGGAACTGCATTGCTCAGATGTCTTGAAAAAAATAGACAGCCTTTATTGTCAGTGAAGGTCATTTAAAATCATGTCACAAAGTGAGCTACAAATGACTACATTCTCCAGAACTGGACCACTGACTGCCTGCTTTGGGATGCATAAAAGCAACTTGCACAGCAGAGCTACTATGTATGTTTTCAATTTGTTCTCTATTGCCTAATTAGAGGATTGGTTTTTTAAACACAGGGTAAAAATGAGAGAAAGATGGCTTATTTCAGGGTGCTACAGAGACAATAACATTATCTTAGAGACAGTAAACTGCCTGCAGATTTTTATATCCTCTTTGCTCTAACCTTAGAAAAATCATAATTGTTTTGTATCCTAGACAGTAACCTTAACTGTAAGATAAGTCAAAGTAATTGTAATAGAGCTATGGATGCAGATTTAAAAGAATTATATCTAGAAATAAAACAATACATTACTTGCCTTGTTTTAAGCTGAGTACACTGGATAATCAGTATTTTGTATAATCTAGATATTAAATCTATTGTCAGTTTCATTAGCGTAATTCCTTTTTTTTTTTACTTTTTTTTCCAAATCACACATATTGCACTCTGGAATGTAAAAAATAATTGTTTGGAAAACACACCAAGTTCTCAGTCATATCAATGTTTAAAGGATGCATTATGTCTGGAATCTGATTTCATTAACATAGTATTTATCTGATTATATTAAATCATGAATGATTAAATCCCAAACATCAGACATACATTGTTATTAACTTTATCTATTTACATTACCTTAGAAGTACTGTTTTGCTGTAGTCTCAGTGGACTCTGAAACGCAGCAGCTGGATGGCTGCCCATTTACCCACTCAGATCTGGGCCATAAAAGGCCCTGTGACAAAAAAAGATTTTCGTCAAAAGGAAGGGCTTGGTTCTGACCAAGTAATAACAGACTCCAGTTGGAAAAATTTTCATTGCAAGTCCCTAACCTGCATAGCTTAAAGTTGATACTTATACGTAAGCATAAGCCAAGCCACTTTCCATTATTTACCTGAAGTCCTGGCTAACTGGGGAAATCCCAATGGACCTGAGTGCCATTACAAGCCATACAGACACCAACCAGGGGATCAGACCCAGTCAGCCTGGGTTTATGAAAGGCAGGTCCTGCCTGACAAACCTGTTCTCCTTCTATAACAAGATGACCCAGGCTGTGCATATTGTCTACCTAGACTTCTGAAAAGCATTTGACACTGTCTTCCATAAAATTTGCATGGAAAAACTGGCTGCTCATGGCCTGGATGAGCATATGATCTGCTGGATCAAGCACAGGCTGTATGGACGGGCCCAAAGATTGGTGATCAATGGGGTTAAATCCAGCTGGCAGCCAGTCACAAGTGGTGTTTCTCAGGGCTCAGTGTTGGGACCATTTCTGTTTAACATCTTTATTGATGATCTTGATAACGACAGAGATTGTCTCATCAGTAAATTCGCAGATTACACCAAGTTAGGCAAGAGTGTTGATCTGCATGAGAATAGGGAGGCTCTACAGAGAGACTTGGATAGATTGGATCAATGGGCCAACATTAACAATAATGAGCTTCAACAAGGCCAAGTTCCAGGTCCTGCACTTGGGCCACAACAATCCCATGCAATGCTACAGGCTTGGGGAAGTGTGGCTGGAAAGCTGCCTGGTAGAAAAGGACCTGGGGGTTCTAATTGACAAGTGGTTGAATATGAGCCAGCAGTGTGCCAAGGTGGCCAAGAAAGCCAATGGCATTCTGGCTTGTATTAGAAATAGTGTGAGCAGCAGAAGTAGGTTGTTGTCCCCCCGTGCTCAGCATTGATGAGGCCACACTGAGTATTGTGTCCATTTTTGGGCACCTCAATACAAAAGGGATATTGAGGTGTTGGAGTGAGTGTAGAGGAGGGCAATGAAGCTGGTGAAGGGCCTGGAGAATAAGTCTTATGAAGATCAATTGAAGGAGCTGGAACTGTTTAGTTTGAGGAAGAGGAGGCTAAAGGGAGACCTCATCACTCTCAACAACTATCTGAAAGGACATTGTATAATGCTGGTCTCTTCTCACAGGTAATTAGTGATAGAACAAGAGGGAATGGATTCAAGATGCAACAGGGTAGGTTTAGACTGGACATTAGGGAAAAATTTCTTCACAGAAAGAGCAGTCAGACACTGGAATAGGCTGCCCAGGGATGTGATTGAGTAACAATCCCTGGATGTGTTTAAGGGTGGTGCTGAAGGACAATGGTTTAGAGGTGAACTTTGTAGAGTAGGGTTAACAGTTAGACTCAGTGATCCCAAGGGGCTTTTCCAACCTGAATGATTCTATGATTCTATGATAAGCACTTGCTCTCATATATTTCTCCCAGAAGTCAATGTGCTTAAAATGCTGAAGATTGGGTTGAGGACCAATGTCAATCTCTCCCTGAAAGTTCAAGGCTATAATCAATAAATAAAATCAGTTCACCCCAGTATCCAGAAGGTGGTTTATACTACAACCACACCAAACCCTGCTGCTCAGGCATGACGCCACACACACATAATATTTTGACTCTAGTCACTGCTCTCAATATAGCTTGACAAAGATGCCTTACACTACAAATAATTTCAGCCATCCTAAATAGATATTTTTTTGTAATGCAGGACAAATATGTAGAGAAGTTTAATTTTAGGATATATTTCAGTACTCAGATGCCAGAAATATGAAAGCCATTTTCCATTTCTGTACCTGGTATTCTACTATGTGTCAAAGGAAAGCAAAACACATTGCTGTTATATAAGATTTTATACTAATATTAAAAGACAAAAGAGATTGAGACTGGGACATAAAAAATTTTGTGAGAAGCCATTAATTAAAATGAAAAAAACATGTATGCCAGCTAGCCATCTGTCACCAAGGGAACAAATTTACCTGATATTAATTTTAGAGATAAACACAGAGGAATACCAGATTGCGCATGGCAAACTTTGAGAACAAAATTGTTCAATGTGCAAAAGTAAGGTGTATGACCTATAGCATTTAATTCAACAACTTTCATGTAGCTCCACCATCTGGAAATGAAAAACAGGCTACAGTTTGTTAGGAATAGGTGTTTCATACAGTGTACAGCTACCTAATGTTTTAAGACTATCAGGTCCTTGTGATATATCTCTTTGACCTGACTTTGACAGCACTTGGTACAACCTGCTAGAACACATTGCCTCATGAAACTATACAAATAATGACAGTGAGAAACCATGAATATTCTGGATTTGAGTGAGAGGTAGTTCATACAGTAACTACGAACAGTATTTCACTAATTTTAATATATATGTTCCTGTGTGGCCTATCCTAGGTGATCCTGATCTGGCAGGGTGGTTGGAATCGATGATCTCCAGAGGTCACTTCCAACCTCTACCATTCTATGATTCTGTGATTCTGTGATCTGGTTTATAAATTAAGACTTGCCAAGGAAAAAGTACTTTAACATAATGAAGTACAGATGACAAACCTCATAGATGTCAAAGACTCCACAAGCTATATAAAAGACTATAAATAATCTTCCCAAAAAAACTAAACATAATGTTGAATACTAGTTGCAAGATATCAAGTGAAGCAGAAGAAATACAGGATGACTAACAGATAATTATATTGATCTCTATCTATACTGATCTCAGCTCCAAGTCTAAAAAAATTAACTCAAATTATTCCAAACTAACTGAAAGCCACCATATATAGCAAGTAAATTTATCTGCTGTATTTCCAATTAAACTCCACAATATCTGAAATCACTTTGCTAAATGTCAACAGTATATTAACATAGTAACATCAGACATACTGAGAAAAGGCATACTGCCATTTTATAGCTTTGAAAAAATACTAGTTTTCATGCTTCTTCTGAGTCATACTATCTTTGAAGTGCCTCTTTAAAACAAATTAAAAAAATCATAATAGAGCTTTCCATAAAGTTCTGTATTTTCATTTAGGATATTAATTAAAGGAAAGACAGGATGGGAGGAGAAAATAAAAAAGCATCATTAAAATGAGCTGAGAGGTAAAGCTGCTTAAGCCCATAGTTAATATATCAATTACTACCCATGAACATGCAGAGAAGTCATATAGAACAATGTAAATTAAAAGCTGTATCCCTGACTGCATTTTAAGATCCCTTGTCCATTTATTTGAAAGAAGAAAGTGTCCTGATTCTCAGTGACATTTAAATTTGAAGAAGCACTCAGTAAAGGTACAATGTCTTAGACGAGACCAGTGAGTTTAACCTATGAATTCAGAGTTGAGTGCCTGTATTTATTTTGGTTCAAGTGCTGGTGTGGTTTTTTTCATAACCACTTGGATTAGATTATGAAAATGACATTTTAATACTGAATTAAAACAGCAGAGTACATGGTGAGTAATCTCAGAGGCCATTTCATATTCTCTAGATATTTATATAATAGAAGTTTATATTCCTAGAGATTGTCGATATATTCCTTTAGTCAGGGAAATTCATCTGGTCTGTATCTGCTTAGTTCTAGAAGGATATGTGCATCACTAGATATTGATTTCTAAGCATTTGGACTACTAAAATTAATAAAACTTTTTTTTTTTTTCTTCAGCTAAGTCAGTATTACACAGCCAGAAGGAAAAGTGTATTTTCTCAGTCTGCATAATGTTCTGTTAAACACAATTATTTCTTCAGCAGTAATAAAAACATTACAAGGCTATAATTAATTCAAATATATCTTTTGACTAACGTTGCAAATTCTTTGATTTCTTGTTTCCTTTATTCCACTACCACTCCCTTCCCCATCATGCTTAGTTTTCTTTAACCCATGCTATAGCAAAATGCCTGTGAAGTGTACAGTAAGACAATAGGCTAGCTACTGTACTATGAAAGAGGAAACATCACTTTCAGACCTATCAAACACTACCATAAACCCCATTTCTTCAGTTGCCCAACATTTATTTAAGTAGCTTACATCACTGTTTGTCCAGAAATAGAAAACAGGAGGATATCCAGTAAAGGTACTTGAACAGCTAAAATCAATTCAGCTTGGTCTCCTTAAAATTCTGTTAATGAGGGTAGGAAATGCTACAACAGTGATCTCTACAAGTAAATGTGAGAACACTGGAAAAAAAAAAATTAGTAGAGGTGGAGATTTTAATGCTGTGCTGCTTCTGATTACTAAAGTGAACCAGCTGAAAATAGTGGTTGTAATGCTACAAATAACTGAAGAGCAGTGAAATATATACACACACACACACAAAAAAAAAAATAAAAAAGAACAGTATCCATTATGGACATGTGTGTATTATATACATGTGCAGAAAAGAAAGTCAAGAAACTTTTAGAGAGACTTTTTCAGTTTGACAAATAGGAAATAATTAGTAACTTTATTGTTTAGAAAACAGTACAATTTTGAGCTCTAATATTTTATACATAATGCTTTGCACAGGGATAGCAAACTATTTTACAAGGGTCCCAAATCAGCAAAAATACCCTGCCAATTTTGCAGCACTTCAATGACACGGAATCACTGTGTCAAATTCTATTCTCATTTATGAGAAAACAAATATCAAGTAATTTTGTTTTAGAGGAGGTGCTGACAGTTTATGAGCTTTACTTAGGAAGTTCCCTTGCAAATTATTCCAAATCCATTGTATAAATGTGTATCTCATTTCTCTGTTTGTATATTAATAGAAGAGGATTTCCCGAATGGTAAACAAAGTACTGGTTGTAGAACTCACACAACTATACCAAACTCTCATACTCAACGTCAGAACTGCTACTGTGAGACATTTTTATGTATTATAGTTTTTATGTATTATTTCTGACATTAGAAGATAACGCTGTGTTGGCTCTGGACATGTTTTTTCAGCTCCTATACACTAACCCTTAGTTCATCCATAAAGAACCAAATTTAGACTCCTAAATGCATATAATGGTTTTTTGGGTTTTTTTGTTTATTTTTAATAAACACAGACTCATAAAAAGCATTTTGGTTCTTTTTAGCCACAAAGACAGCACTATCTATCAAAAAGGAAAATGTTTGTTCTGCTTACACTGAAAAATTCTTCACTGACTTCTGGTATCACTTCAAGTATTTGAGCTCTGGCTCAAACACCTCTTTTGCTGGGAGTTTCACTTCTCTTACATCAGGATAAGAACAAGCGTCTACTTCAGAGAGCCTGGTAGAGACTAATTGAAATAAAATCTTTAGATTCGTTCCTGGCTCTTCATCTGATTTATTCACCCTTTTGCTACACTTACTGTCAATGAAGTTAAGGATGTTCATACTCTTGACATTTCAGACAACTGAATTAAAGACAACACTCTCTTTATATTTCTCAATTATACATATCAAGTTTAAACTACGTAACAGCTGCTAGTGTGACTAATCCAACAGAGATATGCTCATTTGTGCTACTGCTACCTCCCTCTACATTTTACTCTTCTGAAGAAACGGTGTTCTTTCAAGTCATTATTCACCAACACCATTGGAGCCCAGTAACTCAGATCATTGTTCTTAAACATTTAACTGAAAGTCCACTTAATTAAAAACAAATAAATGAAACCTGCAGAATTTGCTCTGATGACTTCTGTTTAGCAGTTTGCACTTCTATTGTTAATAGGAAAAATATTTTAATTGCAAATACTCATAATTAAAACATTAGCACAATCATTGGACTTAAAACTTACAAATGAGTTGGTACAGTCAGTAGCTAGCAGCTTGAAATTACTCTGTGGATGGCCTTCTGCTGTCTTATGGTCCAGCAGTGGCCCATGGCCATGGGCTGAATAACACTTCTGTAGAAATTATATTAACTTCAAGCATCCGAATGATGATTTCTCACACATGCAAACACCCACACACTGTCTGTCTCTATTTTTTCCCTTGAAAATTAAATGTTAATAAGATATTATTTTTAGCTATTTATTTTTTTATATTAATGGCAGAATGGTACTAACATATGATCTCAACATTTCCTCCAAGATATGTGTGGATTCAATAAACATGCAGATAGAACCCGATAACCTCTGTAATTCCTTCAATATTGTTTCATTGCACAACAACCCCATTTGTTTCAGTACAAAGACTCATGGATTTTTTTCTGTTTGAAGTACTGGAATTTAGCTCTTTTGAGACAGGTAAGATTTAATTTCGAATTAGAAAGTTTGTACTTTTCAGCCTTACTTTTGAAAAACTTCCAACCAACTTCCTGTTGGTTTCAGTGAATCAGAGATTGTGAGACAGGTTCAGATTTGTCTCTGAGACAAAGTCACAGATTTGTTTGGATGACTTCTGAGAAGAAACCAGTATGGATTCAAACTTTACAATTGCTTATGTAAGAGCCATCGATCCATAAACAATGCCCCCCTACTATCCACATCTCATTAGTCCAACCCACTCTGAAAATACAAAGAACAAACACAGTTCTTTGAAATGTTCCTTTGCTAGGAGCTCATATTTTTAAGGAAAGAACCTGCTACTATTACATGTTTTCTAAAAAAAATAATCTAAGTTTTGAAATATGGACTTCTTTTGAAGTATCATCAGCTTTCCTGGTCCAACTGAAGCCAGAGGCTATTCTGCCCCACAAGAAGTCAGAACGGGTCAACTGTCTTTGAAGATTCTGGAGGCAAGATCAAACGCATCTGGAATTAAATCAGTTCTCAAATGCAGCACTACTTAACATAATCAAGTGTATTGCTTATTCTCAGTGCTTGCCTCTGTACAACTGCAGAGCTCCGAGGACTACTTCTGAACCCATTGGAACTTTGCAATTATTTTTATGAGGCTTGACCTTGAGAAGTCTCAAATATCCTCAACTCATCATAGCTCCCAAGGTTACAATACTGTAATTCTGTCATCCAAGAATCAGGATTTCAGTGCCTAAATATAACAAGAAAGACAGGACACTATTTTTCTTCTTATTTTCAATATAGAGGAGAAACAGTCCTTGGCCTGATCCCATACGAGGATTCCAGTCTCCCAAAGACATACCCTGCTCTTAATGCTCAGTTTATATCTCTAATCCTTTTCATTCAAATCAGTAAGCATGTATTTAATACAGAGAAAGCACAAAACCACTCTTATATGTGCACATATCCTTGTATCAGCCATGTATAGGCCTGGGCATATCATTCTAGACAAAATTAGTACAGACTGTATAGCACTGGAATAGCTTTTGTAGCTTGCGGAAAAAGTTATGCAGTCACTGAGTAGATATCTTTCTGTTTCTTATACTTGTTTTAAGTTTAGCCTTGATGGCTAAGATGAGATTCATTGCATCAGCCATATACAGACTGCTTGAAGTAAGGACAGCTCTCAGAAGGCTTCTGATCAACATACACCTCATGTCTAATCTACACTGGCATGTACAGCTCTCAAAATTTTGTCTCCTATATGAGCCACTCAGAAGCATACTTTTGCAAGCAAAATAATAGACTTCAAAGCACATAGTAGGCAAAAGCAAATAATTCTGTAAAAGTATGACATCAGAAATCTATCCCAGGCTGCCTAATTACATATTTCTCCTCCTTTCATGATATTTTCCAGATTACAGCTAGTTGAAAAAAGTGATCTAATAATTTCTAAGATATGATGCTCAGTCACATTGAATATCAATAATATTAAGGTTCATTTACTATAATATTATTTCTAGCAAGAGTGCCAAAATTAGAAGGCATTGTTACTCTTCTGTGTAAATTTTAGCTGTTTAAAATTAGAAGAGTTTGTTATTTACATGAATGAAAATAGTTTTCCATTTCTACTTCATTTTTTCAACATTTCTTTCTTTTTACATTATCTATTTATATATTTATTTCCATTTCACAATGCCAACCTCTCATCTCAATATATATTAATATAATAAAACCATGCAGTAAACCAGTTCACTGTTATGCTAAGCCACCCAAGGTAGCTTAATAGAACCATCCTGCTAATGTGACTACTATAGAATGCAAGATTTCGAACACAAAGGGTAACTTTCCATAGTGCTGTGCTGTGCACACTGAACTATAAAGAAGATTGATGATAGAGTTAGTTTTATGTTCACTGGCCTTACAGGTAACTCAACATTTCAGGAGACATTATTTTGTGCCTCTTTTTTCATATCTGCTTTTCTTACAGTAAATTTTTTGCCCTTGTAATATTAAAAATCTTGCATTGAATGCAGCCTATAAGGAGTTAGGAAAACTACTGCATTTAATTTTTTTCCTAGGCATAAGTGCAGTAAGGAAGAAGAAAAGTTCTTTTAATATCTGAATGTTGTCTATTAATTTTAAAAGAGGAAAGACTGTGAACATGCATCATTGTGGACACATACAATACTAGGGAAATTCACAGCAACTGAAAAAGAACGTGGATAGTACTGGGAGCCAGATAGATCTATTCACTTGCAGAACATGACATTTATTCTGGTCTGTCATCTTCCAAAAATCATAGCTTTCCTTCTCATAATGTATCCCCCTCCCAGCTAATTATGCCTTTGTCTCTGACATCTTTAATTTTTTTTTGCATTTCTACTATGTTCAAACTCAAGAGCTACTCACTGCCTCTTGTTCAAAAGTCCATGAATATGGGTCATGGTCTGTGACCTTTATTAATTACAATTTTCCTTTCACTGACTGAACAGACAAGACAAGACAGCATGGCAGAACCTTTATCCCAGATACCTACCATCACCAGTTACTTTGTGATCTTTAGAAAAGATGACAAACTTCAAGTTGCTTTATTCTGGGAAGCCTGTGATATCCACTCTAAAATTATACAAAAAATAGTATATACAGATGAACTGAAATACAGTCTCACAGTTTGATATTTCTCAAATGTTGATTTTTTAGGAACAGCAAATTTAGAAATATAACTTTAATAACTTTGATATTTATCTAACATTTGGCTAATAAATAAGAATCTTTATTCACAAAGATTAAAATATTAAAAAAACACCTCACTGTATTCTACACAGAATTAAAGGGTCAGACCCCAACCCGAAGTGTGTATTAAGGTTATTCACTTAATTCTACTGCATATAATGAATGTTAAGGGAAAAGTGTCAATGGCTTTCAACGACTGTTTTACCTGATTACATGAGAACACATTCTTGGTTTATGAACACCTTTGCTCCAAAGAACAAAGTGAAGCCAACAATCAAGAAATTACTTTCATACTTACTTGATTTTAAGCTGTCATGTTTAGTTGAAAGTTTCAGCATAGTAGCCCATGTAAAACTGGATAGGAAGGTATTCTGAATCATAACTCATGTTAACAACAGGTAGAAAATAGGTATTTATGGGAATTACAGCAATCATCCAGTCTTTCAAAGGAGTAGCTCGGCAGAAAGATTTCTTTTCACCTTCACATGTGAGTCCTGTATACCTTGCTTAACCCTTCATTGACCCCTGCTCTGACACAACATCAGAACAGTTTGTGATGGTAACATAACTGTATTTTTCATCTGAAATTACTAAAGGAAAAAGTCATGCTTACATAGCTGTTAATCTAAAATAGGTTCTGTCTGGTCACTCTTATGATATCCCAAGGAAAAATACTTTAGTGTCTTTGATACCGCTTTGAAAATTATGGTAAAAAATGGGACACCAACATATATAGGAATAGATCAAAAATATGTTGTAAAACTAGTAATAGTTAGGGCAAGAGAGGCACTGGCAAAAAGTAACTATATTTCCATGAATTGAATTGTTCCAGTAAGTTGGAAAACAGAATATGGTGACATCAGATGAAATAAAGAATTGTCTTACAAAGATAACATGCAGGAATGGGGGGG